>CAUYQV010025463.1:0-54842 GCA_963574575.1 Galagoides demidoff | reverse complement strand
TATCCCCCTGGGTAGAGTGCCATGGCATCACAGCTCATAGCAACCTCCAACTCCTAGGCTCAAGCGAGTCTCCTGCCTCCGCCTCCCAAGTAGCTGGGACCACAGGCACCCGCCACAACGCCCGGCCATTTTTTGGTTGCAGCCATAATTGTTGTTTGGCGGGCCCGGGCTGGAGATTCGAACCCACCACCTTAGGTGTACATGGCTGGCGCCTTAGCCTATTGAGCCACAGGCGCCGAGCCTATCTGTGCTATTCTTAAAGCTTCCTATGTAATATTTACATGTAGCCAGAGTCGAGAAACCCAGTAGAGTATGGAATCTTTTATAGTTATTTTAAATTGGGTGTTTATGGTAATTCTGGTCATTCAACTATCTTAATAGACAAATCATGCGTTTTCTTTATATTTAATGGAAGAGATAATGGGAACCAACCAGAGCGACTGAGTGGCATTTATGCTACTCTCAGAGCTCATTCTTTAGCTAATCCAGCCTTTTTATGACAATTGCATTTTTCCAAAACCAGATTGTTTGATTTTTGAATCTTAGTATCACCACTTAGTAGCTTTGTGGCCTTTAATATTTTGTGACTCAGCTACTTAACGAAGAAACAGGACTAATAATAATAGCATGTACCTCATGGAGTTACTGTGAGGGGTAAGTGAATCACTGAATAAAGCACTTAGAAGAGTACTTGACATAAAAGTGCTTTGTAAGTGTTAGGGATTATCATTACTAGAAATGTTTGTCGAAGAATAAGGAAAAGAAATAGGTCTTTAAAAAGTGTGTATATATTACTTTTTAAAATCTTCCTAAGGCCGGGCATGGTGGCTCACACCTGTAATCCTAGCACTCTGGGAGGCCATTGCAGATAGATTGCTTCAGCTGAGGGGTTCAAGACCAGCCTGAGCAAAGCAGGACCCTGTCTCTACAAAACAGAAAAGCTAGCCAGGTGTAGTGGCTCATGTCTATAGTCCCAGCTACTTGGGAGGCTGAGACAAGAGGACTGCTTGAGCTCAAGAGTTTGAGGTTGCTGCGAGCTATGATACCACAGCACTCAACCCCATGGTGACTGAGTGAGACTCTGTTTAAATAAATAAATAAACAAACATAAATAAAATAAAAATCTTTCTAAGAATTTGATGAAGTAGGTAATATTAGGAACACTATATGTGTGAGTGAACTGATACTAATGAAAACAAAAACTCCCTTAATGTTATGTCTTTTGAAGGATTTGAATCAAAATACCTTTCCCCCCCCAAAGCCTATAACATTCTTTGCTGTTGACATGCACTGATTCCCCTGTTTGTGGTAATGCACACTAGTTCCCAGAGGGTGTAGGTAGAGGCACACTTTTCTTTGGCCACATCATCCTACTTATATTCATACGTTTAAAGAAAACACTAAGTATTTTTGTAATTATTTATCTGTATTTGGATGAATTTCAGTGTTTATTACTGTGTTCTCATTTTAACCACATCAGCATGCGAAGCTCAGATCAAATGGAAGTTCTGACCACTCATTTTGTTTCTATTTCTAAATAATTTATGTTGTAGAACAGCTTTATCATTCTTAACTGTGACCTGACACTTGCATTATAGAGCCTGTCTTGATGATGTAATCCCATCCTTGTTCTCCAAAAATAACTTTAATTTGCAACCATTTTTTGTTAATTCACTCCACCATGGGCTTTGGGTTTCTCTCCCACAAAACAAGTAAGTTGCACAAGGTTATTTCTGTGGGCGCTTTCAGTCTACACTTACAGAGTTCTATGAAATTATTAATGTGGGGTATTATTCTTCTAACTACAGAGCGCTCGTATTTATTGCTGCCACTTGAACTTAGCTATCTTACTTTGATTGCTCTATACCAGTTGTTCTATCTGGTTTTATAGGTTTGGGGAGTCCACAAGTATGCCACGTGTTTGTAGCTGAACATTTTTGGAGTATTTTTCTGTTGTTTTTCCTTATGGGTAAGTCTTATCAGCTGACCAAGCAACAGTTGTACTTTATAACTCGTCTTCCACAAATGTTCAGCTTCATGAGTTTGTGTTGTATTGAATATAAGTGCTACAGGTCAGCAAACTATGATTGTGGACCAAAGTGGGCCCCTACTGTTGCAAGTAAAGTTTTATTGGAACACAGCCACACCCACGTGTTTCCATATTGTCCGTGGCTATTTCATGCTACAGTGACAGAGCTTAGTAGTTGCCGTAGAGATTGTATGGTCTGCAGAGCCCCAAACATTGACTGTCTGGCTATATATAGGAAATGAAACAAAACAAAACCTTACCCACCTCTGCTGCACATCATTTAAAAAATTTGGTAGTGACCCTTTCTTGCCATTTAATATACAATACAAAAGGGCTTTGATTAAAAAATATACTTCAGTAGCTAAATATAACATCTGTGATAGTTTGGAGAACCCTGTCTTTTGAGGACTCTTAAGGAGTACAACGTCTTTATAACAAATTTTTGGTCTAGAATGTGATGTGTTGTTATAAGACTCTTTCTGCCAGCATCGACGGTGTCTCCCAGTTAGTTTTGATTCAGTTTTCCATTTCCTTCATTCCTTGTCACTGGGATGCCTTTGCAGAAGATTTAATGACAGGTTGTAACATTGTATTGCTGGTGACACCTTATTTTTCTACCTAAGACATTCCTGTTTTTGCTTTTGAAATAACGTTGGTCTGAAGTTCTCTGACAGTTCTGCAGAATGACTTCTTCCTGTGTAGCTGTCTTAATACATGTGTGCTCCAGGGTCTCTGTAATTAAAGTATTTAAGTTTCTCTAAGTTCAAGCAATTCTCTGTGACAGAAGGGCAGTAGAGAACATGTGATCTTGCCCCTTCAAGAGCTGCAGAGCTTTTGGTGGTTCCCTTAGGAAGTTTTTCAGTAAAAAGTGAAGAGAAGCATTTTGTGAACTTGTTTGTCGATTCCCTGCCATGTTCTTAGAAAATAATTTCCAAACCCCTGTTGAATGGTAGGTAGCCCCGGTCTATTTATTTCTCTACCCTTTGGCCTGAACAGTGACACAGTAAGTGCTGGTGGACTTCTTGGTGTTACCCAGTTGAACCAGGTACTCCAAGAGCCCAGGTCCACTGGAGGACATGAATGTTTGTACAAAATCAATAGATGTGGAGCTCTATCCTTGTACTTCTGGTTTTCAAATTATGTTCTGCAGAGCCCTACGGTTCTACAGGCATGGGCTCAGCGGCCACCGGGGCTCTTAACACTAGTGCTTCAACAGCAGTAGAACTGATCTTTGTGTTTAGAAGTTGTGTTTTAGAAGTTGGAGTTCAACCTCACACTGAATCCACAAAAAGAAATTACCCCAAACAGGGCTAGAGTCTTAAGAAACAAACTCTGAAAACCAGAAATTGTCCGTCCATCCTCAAAAACTCAATAACGACCAAAATTCTTGATTTCCCATCCAACTCTGCTCCAGTTGGTGGCCTTCACTGTTTGAGCTGATGATCACTCATTCTTTTTAGTTTCTTAGTTTTAACTCCAATCCCCCTTTTCCCTGATATACCACATACTAATCATCAGGACATCTTAATTGCTCTAACTTGAAAATAGACCCTGAAGTCAGCTACTTCTCACCACCTTTACTATTAGCACCACAATTGGCCATGTTCATCTCTTGGTTAGGTTATTGCCAACCCTTCCTGCTCCACCTGTGCCCCCCTTATAGTGTGTTTTTAGCATAGTGGCCACAGTAGTGACTCTTTAAAACCTAAAGTGAGTCATATCACTCGTCAGCTCCATAAATAAATATAGATATTTATATATACACTGGTTAGTATTTGTACATGTATTTCCTAGCTTTGGCCACTGTGACGGCCCAGGAGCAATAGCACCCCCATAGCAGTGTCCCTACCTAGAGCTCAGGTATTGGTTCTAAGAATCACTCTGTAATAAAAGAAACTAGAACTTCTTGGAGAAGTGATTGATTCCATTCCCATTGCAGGGAAAGTACAAGATGAGCCTACAGTATCTGTGATGTCAAAAGATAGAGAAGGGTTTACAGAGGATAGGGGCATGTCAAAGGATATGGGATCAGTTTGGAGGTGCTTCTAAAAGCAAAACTGGAATAATTTGAGCAATAAATTGAGGGATACATTACGGAATTATCCATACAATACCATGCCCATTCGGCCATGCTAATATAACACAATAAGTAAATAAGTGAGGGACAGGGATAGCTCTTGCTGATGAACTTTGGTTAATAAATGTGGAATGAGGGAAATACAAAATCTCTATTTCGGTGCCCGTCCACTATCCCATCCTCATCATCCTATCCCTGCTGTTGGTTCCTGCTGTGGGCACCCCATCACCATGTGAATTAAAGCAGCTGGGTAGGCAGGGCCTGTGGCTCAGTCGGTAGGACATCAGCCCCATATACTGAGGGTAGCAGGTTCAAACCTTTCCCCAGCCAACTGCAACAAAAAAATAGCTGGGCATTGTGACAGGTGCCTGTAGTCTCAGCTACTCTGGAGGCTGAGGCAAGAGAATAGCCTAAGCCCAGGAGTTGGAGGTTGCTGTGAGCTGTGTGACACTACAGCACTCTACCAAGGGTGATAAAGTGAGACTCTGTCTCTACAAAAAACAAAAACAAAAAAGCAGCTGGGAACATGGATTGAAGGTACAAATGCCTGCAAGAGGGGGCTTCGTGTATGCCAGGGAGAGCCCCGAGGAGCCTCTGCCATGGTGTTTTATTGAAGCATTACACAACAGGTGTGTGGGCACACACACAAGAGCTACCTGCTTAATGATCACTAAGTGCTCTTTCCCCCTGCTGACTCCCACCCTGCTGCACCCTGAATGTCCAATGTATAACACCTGCTTGCTAACGAGTGACGATCTTAACTCATTAAAACATGCAGCTGCTTGAGGGCTTGTCTCTGGGCAGCCAAACATCTCCTTGCTGGCTAGGAGATTGTCCTGCTCCCAGTGCCTCCCTCAAGAGCCAGTGGCCACTTCCACAAGCCTGGTACATGGTCTCCTACACTATTAGATGAAGACCACAGTAATACATGTAGTTGTTGCAGACATTATCCTCTGGTAGATGCTAAAATCAGTATATTTAAACAGCATTAAGGTATATCCTCCCAAGATATTTATCACTCACCAAGGGGAAGTTGGTTGCTTAAACAAGTGGTCAAGGTTAACACTGTCAGTAGTAAGACATATCAACATCATGCTCTCCCTGAAATGATACGCCACAGAGGATATATTGTCACTTTTGTGGTATTACAGCCAAAAATGCATACCCTTAATCTAACCATAAAAACCCATCAGACAAAACCCAGCCAAGGGACAGTCTACAGAATGACTCATCAGCATCATCGTAAGTGCCACAGCTGGGTAAAACAACATGTGTCATGTGTGGAGCTTTGACAGAGGGCAGGGGACTAAAGAGGCACAACGGCTATATGGAGTGTGGGGTCTGGAAGTGGACACAGGAACCAGAAGGGCACTGGAGAAGTTCAAGTCAGGCCTGTGGTCTAGGAGAGTAGGAGTCCACCATGCTGACTTCCTGGTAGTCATGCATGTGAGTCTACAGTGGAAGAATCTGGCTGGAGCATTCTGTGAACTCCCCATTTACCTATACATGCGAGTTTTCTGTAAGCAAAAAAAAAAAAGTACACCAGAATAAAAAGTCCTTAAAAAGCGGTTCTTCCCAGGTGGTAGAATAAAGACAGATTTATATTTTATGGTAATATGAGTAATGCTGTATTTTAAAGTAGCTGATGATGTTCAGAATTGGAAATAGCAATTTGATTTTTCTACAACTTTCGTCCCTGATACCCCTTCTTTCCCAGTTTTGAAGTATGCTGTACAATCTATGGATACAAAGTTTAGTATAATTTTATTTATATATTTATTTATAAATTTATTTCTTTCTATCTAAAGATAGAAACATAGTAGTTAGAGAACCTTAGACTATATTGTTGCATTATTGGGTAGATTTTGGAATAGATTTTCCATATTCAGTTTAACTTCATGTACGTTCAGTCACATTCTTACCTATAATTGTTTGAAATAGGTATATTTTTCCCTAAGGTATTAACATGACATAAAGTTGAAACAAAAAATCAGTAAATTTTTCTACTCTGATATTGTTTATCACTAGTCATAGGTAAAAAAGAAAAGAAGATCCTCAGTAAAGTTTTAATAATTGTTATATTAGGCTTGGCAACTGTGGCTCAAGTGGCCAAGGCGCCAGCCACATACACCTAAGGTGGCGGGTTCAAATCCAGCCTGGGCCCGCCAAAACAACAATGATGGCTGCAATCAAAAAATAGCTGGGCGTTGTGGCAGGCGCCTGTGGTCCCAGCTACTTGGGAGGCGGGGTAGGAGACTCGCTTGAGCCCAGGAGTTGGAGGTTGCTGTGAGCTATGATGCCACAGCACTCTACCCAGGAGGATAGCTTGAGGCTCTGTATCAAAAAAAAAAAATTATTATATTAGAGATGATGATGCTTTTCTAAGGTACTGCTCCAAATTTCTGAATTTTAAGGCATTTTTATTTTACATTTCCTAGTTGTTTTTCTGCACATGTCAGCTGCAATTAGTTGTTGTGTCCCTTGAACATATACTAAGAAAAGCTACCCATGGAAATTAGGTCTCTATGGAAAACATGCTTCTCATTTGTTAACTTTAATTTTTATATTTTACTTTTCAAAAATCATTTTCGATTCTATAGGCCTCAGACTGCTCTTGAGCACACCTATTGTATAAGAAAGAAATGTTTTCTGTGTTAACAATTTCTGATCATCAAGTAAACTTTAAGAATAAAATAACTTTCATTTCTGTTTAAAAAGAATTAGCATGTTAGAACTGGAACCAGACAATGTTGTCCTCTATCACCACTACTATTCAACATAGTGCTGGAAGTTCTAGCCAATGCAGTCAGGCAAGAGAAGGCAATAAAGGGCATCCAAATGGGAGCAGAGGAAGTCAAACTCTCCCTCTTTGCTGATGATATGATCTTATACTTAGAGAACCCCAAAGACTCAACCACAAGACTCCTGGAAGTCATTAAAAAATACAGTAATGTCTCAGGATATAAAATCAATGTCCACAAGTCAGTAGCCTTTGTATACACCACTAACAGCCAAGATGAGAGGCTAATTAAGAACACAACCCCCTTCACCATAGCTTAAAAAAAATTAAATACCTAGGAATATACCTAACAAAAGAGATGAAGGACTTCTATATTCAAAATGATAAAACCCTAAGGAAAGAAATAGCAGAGGATATTAACAAGTGGAAGAACATACCATGCTCATGGCTGGGAAGAATCAGCCATGTATAGTTAAAATGTCTATACTTCCCAAAGCAATCTGCAGATTCAATGTCATCGCTATTAAAATACCAACATCATACTTTCAAGGCTTGAAAAAAATAATTCTTCGTTTTGTGTGGAACCAGGAAAAAACCCACATAGCTAAGGCAGTTCTTAGTAATAAAAACAAAGCTGGAGGCATCAGCATACCAGACTTTAGGCTGTACTACAAGGCTATAGTGGTCAAAAGAGCATGGTATTGGCACAGAAATAGAGACATAGACATTTGGAATTGAATAGAAAACCAGGAAGTCAAAGTAACATCTTATAGCCACCTAATCTTTGATAAACCAAACAAGAATCCCCATTCAACAAAATGGTGCTGGGAATACTGGATATCCACATGTAAAAGACTGATAGTGGACCCACATCTGTCTCCACTCACAAAAATTGATTCAAGATGGATAAAAGACCTAAATTGAAGGCATTAAATGATAAAAATCCTCGAAGAAAACATAAGGGAAAACACTTCAAGATATTGCCCTGGGGAAGACTTTATGAAGAAGACTCTAGTGGCAATTGCACCAACAACAAAAATAAACAAATGGGACTTAATTAAACTGAAAAGCTTCTGTACAGCTAAGGAGACAATAACAGAAGCAAATAGACATCCTACACAATGGGAAAGGATATTTGCATATTTTAAATCAGACAAAAACTTGAAAACTAGGATGTACAGAGAATTCAAATTAATCCACATGAAAAAACCCAACAATCTCATATATCATTGGGCAAGAGAGATAAATAGAACCTTCTCTAAAGAAGGCAGATGAACGGCTAACAAACATATGAAAAAATGCTCATCATTCCTAGTTATTAGAGAAATGCAAATCAAAACCACCCTGAGTATCATCCTTCCCCACCAAGAATGGCCCACATCACGAAATCTCAAAACTGCAGATGCTGGTGTGGATGTGGGGAGAAGGGAACACTTTTATACTACTTGTGGAATTACAGACTAATACAACCTTTTTTGTTGTATTTATATGAGGAATAATGGAGAACCCTCAAAGAACTCAAGCTAGACCTTCCATTTGATCCTGCAATCCCATTACTGGGCAACTACCTAGAAAGAAAAAAAATCCTTTACCATAAGGACACTTGTACTAGACTGTTTATTGCAGCTCAATTTACAGTTGCCAAAATGTGGAAACCACCTAAATGCCCACCAACCCAGGAATAGATTAACAAGCTGTGGTATATGTACACTATGGAATACCATTTAGCCATTAAAAAAAATGGAGACTTTGGCTCAGCGCCTGTGGCCCAAGTGGCTAAGGTGCCAGCCACATACACCTAAGGTGTCAGGTTCGAATTCAGCCCGGGTCTGCCAACAATGATGACAGGCTGCAACCAAAAAAAAAAAAAAAATAGCCAGGTGTTGTAGCGGGCACCTGTGGTCCCAGCTACTTGGGAGGCGGAGGCAGGAGACTCGCTTGAGCCCAGGAGTTGGAGGTTACTGTGAGCTGTGATGCCACAACCCTTTACCCAGGGGGACAGCTTGAGGCTCTGTCTCAAAAAAAAAAAAAAAAATGGAGACTTTATACCCTTTGTATTAACCTGGATGGAAGTGGAACACATTATTCTTAAAGCATCACAAGAATGGAGAAGCAAGAATCCTATGTACTCAATTCTCATATGAGGATAATTGATGATCTAGTACATGGTGGGGGATGGGGAAGGGGTGAGCAGAGAGAGGGAAGGATGGAAGGGAGGTGGGGGATGGGGCAGCAGAGAAAGGGAAGGGGGGAAGGGAAGAGCAGAGAGAGGGAAGGAAGGTGGGGTGGGGGGTTCTCAGTGTGGACACAATTATAAGGGGGAGTTTACCTAACAAATGCAATCAATGTAGCCTGGTTCTTTGTACTCTTAATGATTACCCAACAATTACCAAAAAAAAAAAAAAAAAAAAAGTACTGGCATGTTTATAATAAGTAACTTAGGAAATAATCTTTGAGAATTCAATATGTGCTTTGGTTTTGCCATGTGTATATGCGTGTATGCTTGGCCTAAGTTATAGCTATCTGATTCATACCCCTGAACCTGTAGGTTTCCTCATTGGTGAAAGTGATTGATAGTGATCTCTGAATTGGACACACTGGGGGAAGAGAGATGGAGATACAGATCACATGTAAAAATAAACATTAGTTTTATGAATGGCATTTTGATTTATGCATTTTAGTAAATTTTCGCTGCATTCAGAAATTTCATCTTGTCACCCATGGATTAAATAGGTGGATCCCCTTGGAGAACTCTCATAGTGTCTGAAATGTACTATGTCACTATTTTGTGAAGAAAGGGTGAAATAGAATTTTTTAGAGGACTATAAAACCTGTGTAGTATTCTCTGCCCAGAGCACTGAAGATGGTTACTTTGTCAGTCCCTGGTAATTGTGGAAGGGAGGTGGGGAGGGATAGTATCTATCAGTGAGGAGACAGAAACCAAATTGATTATCTGAACAGGCACATTTTAATATAAAGAAAGTCTAGAGACTCTTAGGGGTCCAGAAATAGCATCAACAAATATTAGCTACTACCAAGTCAAAGGTGGGGAAGAGTGGCTAACAAGGAAACTAATTGCTGGGAGAGACCCTCCTCCAAGGCTAAGATGAGACTCTTTTTTTTTGAGACAGAGCCTCAAGGTGTCCTCCTGGGTAGAGTGCTGTGGCATCACAGCTCACAGCAACCTCCAACTCCTGGGCTCAAGCGAGTCTCCTGCCTCAGCCTCTCAAGTAGCTGGGACCAGAGGCACCTGCCACAATGCCCGACTATTTTTTGGTTGCAGCGGTCGTTGTTGTTTGGCAGACCTGGGCTGGATTTGAACCCACCACCTTACGTGTATGTGGCTGGTGCCTTAACCACTTGAGCCACAGGTGCCGAGCCTAAGATGAGACTCTTAAAGAATCGTGGCCACTAGGGGAAAGAAACTTGCCATAAGGTGCAAGCACAGGTGGCTACTGTGGCTGAGAGGATGGGCAGCTTGGCACTGGTCAGGAAGTTTCTGGAGGGAGGAGGGTTAAGACTGCTCCAAAGCAGCCAGAGCTGCTTCAGAGGGAAGCATCTTTCCCCCTGCAGGATCCCTCCACTGACCTCTGTGGTCAAAACTTTACATCCTGCCTGTTGTCAAAGAAGATGTTTACAGAGTCCAGCTTCAATATTACAAAGCAGGGGGGCAAGAACGGATTTGGAGCTGTGACCTATAAATTGTTACCTGGCCCAGAAGGAATAATTGAGCATTATAATTCTAAGATACAGCCTCAGAAGTCAAAACTTTTCAAATCACTAATATTTCATTCTAATGCTTCCTTCTTTATAATGCTGATTATGTTCTCCATAAACATATTTTGAATAAGTTGCTATGATATTATCGTCTTAAGTTTTGAAAGGAGAAACAAGAAATCATTCTCTGTTTTGTTTCTTCTGTCAGAGAAGTTCCCTTATCATAGCTGTGTAGATGTCAAGGCAATATAGTCATGGAGCTTCTGAAAGGGGGTCGGTTTACAACAGAGAGAACTAGTCCATGCCTCAAGAAAATGAATTCTGCCTGTGGATGGCAAACCAGCTAACCCTTTTGCATTTACAGATAAATAAATGACGGTTGGCAACTGTTGCCTCCCAGTTTGCATTTCAATGGCCTAGTAATGTCCCATCACTTACCTGCTACTTCATGGGGATGTTGGTGATAAGGAATAATTAATGATTTGTTAACAAGATCACATCTTTGATTATAATGTACAATAGATGTACAAATTCTATATTTAACTTTTATTTGCCTTTTAATTGCTATGGATTTCTGGGGCTGCTACTAGGTACTTTATCAGACTGGAGAAATGGTTCCTATAATCTCTTATCCTCGGTCCCAGTGGGCATTACAATGTGTTTTCTCCAAAACAGAAAAGGCAGTCCAGCTCCATTATATGTTGTAAAATGCCGCAGTGCCATCCATTTTAGCTGCACTTGTCAGGTCACTGGGACAGCATTCTGGGAGTCCAGAAAGAATAAAAATGGCAAGCAGAGGATTTATTAGTGTTTTTGTGTTGAATGGTTTAAAGGGAGAATACTATTGGCAAGTGGAGAATTCCTTGGATTTTTAAGCACTAGAAAAGGGTTCTAGGCTAAGGGAAGGTAATGTATTAAGCCTGAGCTCATTTAAAATTCTACTTGGTCGGACTGACTGTCACGTTACAAAGCAGTGCTCTGAGAACGTCCCTAGGGTCAGTTCTGTGCCCTCCCGGAGCCTCCGACAGTGGTTGGCTCCAGTGGAGGAGGGCCACTCTGCTTCTGGGAAGAGAAGAGTTCTGGGCAGTAACACGAGTCCTAAAATATTGATGCGGCCACTTCTAAAGGATAGCATTACTAGCAGTTTTAGGTACCATGTCATTCAAGCTGTTTACATTGCCCAGAAATCCTAGTGCTGAACCTGTAAGTTGTCAGTCGGGTTAATTTGGGTAAATACAGAGAAGAGTTTGCCATCATGGGTATCTCTGTAGGATGTGTATCATTCTATACATCACATGGTTCGGTCTAACATCAGCTGTGCTAGGGTTTGGAAGTACACCAAGCCATTAAAGCAAATTTTAAGAGCCCAAATGACCAGACAGAAATGATATTAAGGGAAATAAAAAGTGATGAGTGATTCATGGCTCAGTCCTTCACTGCAGCAGCATGCGTGTGGTGCCATCCTCTTTGCTGTATTGACAGAAAATATTCTGGTCAACAGATTTTTCACTCTCTGAACAGTGTGTTTGATGTCTAGGATTACGTCAGTCCTTGCAGGTTAGTCCCTTCAGAGTTGCTTACATGGTTGCCTTCCTCGCATGCTACACAGCAGATTTTCATTTCTGAACTCTGCTGCCTTTTATTTTTATAAGTTTCATGTTAATATGAAGGTAAAAACGATTAGGTGACAGTGTTTGCATTTGTTATTATTGTAAAGTCCCTGAGTAGTTGTGTCTCATCCCCAGGAGGTATACCATGTACTCTTACATTGTGCCCGTTAGGTGGGAGCATAGCCATCCCCCTGCCCCAACCCCCTCCCTCATCCTCCTCCTTCCTCCATCCCTCCTTCCTTCCTTCCTCTCCAACTTGAATTCAATTGAGTTTTTCTCTTGTCTGGGTGTGTATTGGTTCATCTCCTGGCTTCTTATTAATACTGAGTGAGTACATTGGATACTTGCCTTTCTATTCTTGTGATACTTTACCGTGCCTTTCTGACTTTCAAATATCAAGGTAATTGTTCCTTGTGTGTTAGTGCCTTGAGTGGTAGTTTTTATACTTGCTTTTTTTATACTTAGTGACAATCTTGCCTTAAAAAGATATTAGGAAGTACCCCATCTGCCATTGAAGAGTATGTATCTTTTAATGGTCTCCCTTTATATTCTGATATTTTCTTTTCTTTTTATTTATCTATTTATTTTTTTGAGACGGAGTCTCACTTTGTCTCCCTCGGTAGAGTCCTGTGGCATCATAGCTTACAGCAACCTCAGACTCTTGGGCTTAAGTGATTCTCTTGCCTCAGCCTCCTGAGTAGCTGGGACTATAGGCACCGCCCCCACAATGGCTGGTTGTTTTTAGAGACAAGGTCTCGCTCTGGCTCAGGCTGGTCTCAAACTGGTGAGCTCAGGCTATCCACCGCCTTGGCCCCCAAAGTACTATGATTACAGGCATGAGCCATCACGACTGACCTTATGTTTTGGTATTCTCTAAAAATGATGTTTTACTGAAGACTTTCAATTCTGTGAATGAAATTATAATTAGCTTAGTATTATTTTTAATAGTCTTCATGGTTATGGTAAGATGTACTTGTTCTTTTGAGAGCGGAGCTGTGGACATTGAATATCCATTAATGCAACAATGGCCAGGTGGTATATTTGTTTTTCCATTTTCAGTGGAAGCTGGATTTGGGGTTATTTTGTCAACTTGAAGGAAGGACTTTGGGCAGCAGGAGGATCCCAGTGCCATCTCACTGGCAATGAGCAGTTATCTTGTTCTATTATCGAGAAATGAAGTTAGTTAAAAATTTTCATTGTGACCTAGTCTGCCTCCACCTCACTGTGGTTCACAGTGTATCTGAGTTATAATGTGCCATCTGCAGTATTTTCTGTTCACGGATTCACAACTTAACCTTTAAAGTGCAGCTAATGTACTATTTATGAAGTTGATGGTTTGTTCAATTCGTACAACTCTTTAGTCTTGGATATGAAAATACTCAAACTATTATCTCTATAAGGTTTTGCTCGATGCTTATAGACATAGTGAACTGTGATCCCTTCTCAGATCCTCTCCTGCCCTGCGTGTGCCCAGCTCTGCAGTGGTCATCATGTTTTATAGTCATCCCTTCACACATCTGTTTTCTCCTTTAGACACTAAGTTCCTCAAGGTCAAGGTTGGTGGCGCAGCCAGTCTCAGCCCTGGCATGGAGTGCATTTTCACCAGCCCTTCCCCAATTTTATGCATCTCACGATTGTTAAACGATGCCTCGTTGTTGTTTAGTGCATGTTCCTCTAATGGCCGGTGATGTTGTACATGGGGTTTGGGCCATTTTTATTTCCTTTTCCATGAATTTCTAACTGTAGCTTTGCTTTTTCCCCTGTTGCTTTGTCATCTTCTCACTGATTCATAGGCTTCTAATCCTATGTAGATTTGAATTTCATTATGTATCATTTCCCAATACGTGTGTGTGTGTGTGTCGTGTATTTGAGAGGCTGCTTTTCTTTTTTTTCTTGTGTGTCTTTTATTGTGCAAAAATTCTTGTTTTACCAAAAATAAAGGCTGGGCGCCTGTGGCTCAATCGACTAAGGCGCCAGCCACGTACACCTAAGGTGGCGGGGTCCCAGTTACTTGGGAGGCGGAGGCAGGAGACTCGCTTGAGCCCAGGAGTTGGAGGTTGCTATGAGCTGTGATGCCATGGCACTCCACCCAGGGGTATAGCTTGAGGCTCCGTCTCAAAAAATATATATATATATTTCACTAAGTAATATATTATAGAAATTATTTAATAGTGAACTCTTTGAAAACAAAGTGTTAGAATTCTATGACTAGTGTCTTTAATAATTAATTTTTAATTTAGTGTTTTAATTTTTTATGTTTCTCTTGAAGACCTGTCTTAGTTATTATTGTGAAATTGATTTTCTTGTTTTCTCTTCATCTTTACTGTATTTTTATGTGTCAAATTAAAGAAAAGGGAAGGCTTAAAACTTACATGAAATATGGCCTAATCTTCAAACACATTAAGTTTTAGAAACTAATTTTATGATCTATATGTTTTATGAATGATAACAATACAAATTCTAACTGTCATATCTGAAATGTCTAAGATAATCAGTTACCAAAAAAGATTTTTAAAAAAGAATTTTTATGAGTGATCTGTTGAACTAAAACCAAATGTTTTCATATTATAATCATTGAAGATGATTCAAAATAGGCCCCTTCTTAACTATCCACAGTAGAGCTATAATATTAGTCCTTATATTTATAATGAGGGCAATTCTGGTTCACTGATGATTGGATATGGGACCCTTGGGCTACTGTTATATTTATATTTAAAGACATGAAATATAGTCATAGACCATTTATCATACTTATTCAACTTTGGAAACTTCCAACGAACTTAAGTTGACAAACATACATAAATTGCAGTAAATATTACTAGTTCACTTTTAGCCCTGTATATTGACATAAATGTTAACTATTAAGAAATTGATTCAGTTTTTTGTTTTGTTTTGTATTTTAGACTAGATCTCACTCTGTTGCTAGGGTTAGATAGAGTGTAGAGGCATCTTAGCTCACAGCAACCTTAAACTCCTAGGTCCAGTGATCCTCCTGCTTCCAGAGAATGCACAGCTAATTCTTTTGTTTTTTATAGAGACAATGTCTTGCTTTGTTGCTCAGGCTGGTTTTGAACTCCTGGCTTCAGCCAGTCCTTTTTGCTTTGCCTCCCAGATTGCTAGGTTTACAGGTGTGAGCCACTGCACCCAGATAGGAGATATATTTAATAAAAGTAGAAGGGTTTTAGCACAATACACTTGAACTATAATGTTCCTTTAGCAATAGCAATCACCAAACATGGTTGTCCATCAGTTGAAGGTTAACTGAGTAGTTTGGAACAAATAACAAAGTAGAATTACTTTCATCTAATCTGTTTAATATAGGCATATATATTATAACATCCTTGGGTCAGTGTAATACATCTTATGTTAAGTTTTGTCTCTAATGAATATTTATATTACATAAATGAGAAAATTGGGGGTTCCCTCGGTAGAAACATGATATTGGTATTTTTAAAGTAAACTTAAATAGGTCAGAATTTTTATCCTCTGGAGAAAATTTCACGTCTGATTAAATAGTTTACATAAACTTAATCTTTTTCTGCTAGATGCATTATAATCTCAGATATTATTCATGTAGCTATTCCTCTGTGAACCATAAAATGTTCATTTCTTCAAAATGAATATGAAGCTCAAAGCATTAGTGGTCTTAAGAGCATAAAACTTTATTGCTTTGTGCTTAACATTTTTCAAGTAACTTTGGAAAGCCGAAACAAATTTTGCATTTAGATTAATGGAAGATGTTTTCCATTTGAAGGCACTGGCAAGAGAGCAACAATAACAAAAATCCCCCAAGGTTAAAAATGTAGTGCTTTTGATTCTTACCAGAACTGTGTTAGCAGAACAATCATTTCTCAGCATGGAAAGGTATCATAATTGGTCTATACAGTGGCAATACTGAAAACGAGTATGCTTCAGAGAAAGCTAATATGACTCTACTTAATAATTTCCCTCAAGAGCCTGAATTTGAATGTATATTCCACCCAGCTTGAGGCGAACAATTTGTTCCTATAAGTTCTAGTGGAAGTTACCAGGGGGTCATGCAATTTATTTTTGTCTTGAATTTTCAAAACTGTGTAGAACAAAAGAGAGATTCACTGTATCGTTCCTCTGGTTGTTTGATCCAGTTGGCAATGCTGCTTTCTCTTCTCCTCATTCTATTACCTTATAGAGTAGAAATGTTCTTAGAATGTTGTGACAAAAAATTCTCCCTGGAGATGTTTCTTCGTTATGTGTGATGGTCTTGTCTGCTTGTGAATGTGTGCATTCTTTAGCAAGTTGCTGGCTAAAATGGACTTATTTTTTGTTGTGAATCTTTTTAAATTTTTTTTTGATATTTTTGTTTGTTCGTTTGTTTTGAGACAGGGTCTTGCTTTGTTGCCCAAGCTAGAGTGCAATTGTGCACTCATAGCTGACTGCAGCTTTGAACTTCTGGACATAAGCTATCCTCTTGTCTCAGCCTCTGGAGTAACTGGGACTAAGAGTGTGTGCCCCCAAGGCTAGCTTTTTTTTTATTATTTGAAACTTAGTCTTGCTCCATCACCCAGGCTAGAGTGCAATGGTATCATGTCAACTCACTGCAACCTCAGACTCTTGGGCCCCACCAATCCTCCTGACTCAGCCTCCTGAGTAGCTTGCACTATAGCAGTGTGCCACCATGCCTAGCTAATTTTTAAATTTTTTGTAGAGATAGTCTTGCCCTGGTTCAGCCAAGTCTCAATTCCTAGCCTCAAGCAATCCTCTTGCCTTGGCCTCCCAGAGTGGTGGACTTCCAGAGTAGCTGGCCTGTTGTAAGTCTTTTAATATGATATTACTTGTCCTTTTTCCCAAGATGACCTGGTTATTCAGTCTGTTTTATTATGCTGATGTTTTGGGCAGTGGGACTCCTTTAAAAATTTAAAGAGGAGAAGGGGGTCTATGCTTTTGAAGTGAGTAATGTGAAGGGACTCTTTCTTTTCCTTGAAGAGTTGACACTTTTAGCGGAATGTGCACAGATGTTAGAGGGTAGATCAAGTATCGAAAGAGATGACACAGGTCTCTATTTTGTAAATACTAGCAACAGAGATGAGAAAAAAAAATAGCAACATTTTTATAGAGAGTGTAAGGGTTAGTTAAACACTATCATTCTTGTTAGCATTGATCCCATACTTTAAAGAAGTGGTACTAAGCTGAGGGTCAAGTTGTCTTAATTCTTTGACAAGATGTGGTCTCTGGAATCACACTAAAAATGAGAGTTTGAGTCATTCCTCTTCAGTTTATTTTGTGTTACCCAAATTTTGATAACAGCAATAGCTTCCAGTCCTCATATCTAAAAACTCAAGAATGGAAAATAATTTTATGATCAGTTTTGCTGCTATTTTTTACAGGTACAAAGCAAAGAATAAAAAGAAAGGGGAGGCAGGGCACATAATAGGTTTGCAGATAGTCACGGTTGGTGACTGTGGTGGTGTGTCTGTTCATGTTGTAAATCTAATACCTATAAGAAAACAACTAATTCTGGCTAGTTTCTTATGAATTAAGTATACGCTTGGTCTTTTTATGTAAGAAAATAGCACAGGCGTCCTCAAACTATGGCCTACAGGGCCACGTGCAGCCCACCTAGAACATTTATCCAGCCCGATGGATGTTTTTGTTTTTGCCACCACTGCCTGTCCTGCTTAGCAGCCTACTCATCCCAGGGCCTGTAGTCCAGCCCTCCAATGGTCTGAGGGACAGTGAACTGGCCCCCTGTTTAAAAAGTTTGAGGACCCCTGAAATAGCATATTCTCTAAATAGCTATTAACTTAATGAAAATGAGTAATATAGTAAAGAATTAGCACAGAAATATAAAAATAATCCCTGAAGAGAAAAAAATAGTATTTCTTTTCTTCAATGTCTTCTCTTGAACTTTTAAGATTAGTTCTTCTAATGGAAAGCCATTTTTGTTTGTTTGTTTCACTAATAGCAGGACTACTAATTAAAAGAATGTGTAAAATGCAGGGTAGAAGTGAAATAGGGATATGAATGAAGGTGCCCCATAAGCAGAAACATTAATCCCTGAATGACTGGGATATTAAACATCAACTGGTACTAAAAGCACTGTTTTATGATATTTAGGCCTGAGTGCTGGCAACCTCTTAAGAATTCTAATTTTGTCTTAATCTTAAACATTGTCAGTTTAGGAAAAACTGCCATTAAAGACCATTCGAATCTATTATGACAGTTAGTTCTGATTTCTGAAATAAGTATTATAAATCAGTTTCATTCTCTATAAGTTTCAAATCAAAGAAGGTTGCAGTTGAAGTTAAGCACTTTGGGACTACATCATGAATGATGTCACTTTGTTATGCAGTCTATAGGTTGCAAAACTTTTTGTGGCAACCCAGCAATTCACTCCCAGGTATATACCCAAGAGGATTAAAAATATGTTTCTGTGTGGATGTGATAGCTCACACCTGTAATTCTAGAACTTTGGGAGGCCAAGTTGGAAGGATCACTTGAGCCCAGGAGTTCAAGACCAGACTGAACAACATAGCCAGACTCCCATTTCTACAAAACATTTTCAAAATTTAGCTGGATGTGGTAGCACATATCTGTAGTCCTAGCTACTCAGGAGGCTGAGGCAGGAGGATCACTTGAGCCCAGGAGTTGGAGGCTGTAGTGATCTACAATCATGCATTGCAGTCCAGCCTGAATTACATAACAAGACTTTGGCTAAGAAAAAAAAATACACACATCCATATGTGTGTGTGTGTGTGTGTGTGTGTGAGTGTTTCTACAAAAACTTGTGTGGAATATTCATAGTAGCTTTATTCATTATAGCCAAAAAGTAGAAGCAACCCAATGAAATAGAATATTATTTAGTCATAAAAAAACAATGGAATACTTATACATGCTGCAACATGGATGAATCTTCAAATCATTATGCTAAGTGAAAGAAGGCCAACACAAAAGGGTTCAAATTGTCTTCTTCTATTTATATGAACTATCTAGAATAGGTAAGTCCATTGCCAGTGGCTGCAACAGGGAGTGATGGCTTAATGGGTATAGGTTTTTTCTTTTGGTGGTGATGAAAATATCCTGGAATTAAATAGTGCTGGTGGTTTCACAACCTCTAAAGCTACTAAAACCCTGTGAAATGTACAGTTTAAAATTTTTAGAGTGACGAATTTTATGTTATGTGAAATTATCACAGTTAAAAATTCAGTATAAGAAAAAAAATTTTCAATTTATTGGGGACTGAAAATAGGCACAAGGGAACATTTTTAGGGTGACAGAAATGTTACAAATCTAGATGGTGGTGATAGGCACAACTGTGTAAATTTATAAGAACTCATCAAACTATACTTTTCAAATGTGGGTGTATTTTATGCTATGTAATTATACCTCATTAAAGCAGTTTTTAAAAAACTGTATGAGGCAATGCTGAAATGAGGGGCCATTGTCTGAATTTCACAAGTATTAAAGGACAGCTTTCCCAATGTGGATTTATCACAAATAACTTTGTTAGTTTACTGCCTTTGATTTTACAGAGCCCAAGATGCAGAAACACATTACCACTTCCATGTTGAGCTACCTGCTCTGCCCATTGCCATTTGTACATCACCTTCCTAGCTAAAAATGGGCGTGTTTCCTCATACTACTCTAAATTCTATTGTTGGTGACACTGCAATAACTGAACCGCTTTCTTCTGTGCAGATAAGCTGCTGCAGTGATATTTGTAAATCAAATTGTATCCTCTTTTGATGCTACATTGTCCTATAAATCTTGTGATTGGTTTGGTTATAGACATCCCTGTATCAGCTTCTCTCTTCTCTTTTAGTTTAAATATCTGTATGCTGTAGCAAATTGCATTATGAAATCCTCTCACACTTATTGCTGTTTAGTGCATGGAAATGGCATTTCCTCATTATCAGTCAAAGATAAATTCTAAATGTTGTGATTTTTTTTTCCTTGAAGGATAGAATAATGTATTCAAAAATCTTTCCTCTGTAGCATTATTTCTCTGAGCTGTTTTTTCTGAATGCTGATACCAGATGCAGGCTGCATGGACATTAGTCCCAGGGAAATCTTGCCTTCTCCCCAGGACGAGGAGATTATAGGAAGCAGTGCTGACTCTTGTTGCAGATTCACAATGTGCTGACACGATAATAGGACATGAATGGGCTTTGGAATGCCTTTTTCCTCAAGCTGGGCTGAGAGGAGGGACAGAGGCAGACAGCTCCATGGCCTGAATTTCGTTAGCTGTGTGACAATGAGAGAGATAAGTAGATGTGACAGTTATGAATGATCCTCTGTCATGCACTTTCACGTTCAGACTCAGATAAACTGACACTGCTGTCAAATACCAGCTATGGAGAGCTGAGACCTCTGATGAACCTTCTAATATGGTAAATAGGAGTCTTAATTCTTCATTAACTGGAAAAAGGAGATTTGGCCATGTAATTTTCTCCTTGCTGCCTGTTTTAAAGATTCCAATAACCCAGCATTTACAGTTGACTAGGCAGGGATTGCTTTCCCCCCCTACACTTGCAACATGCAGACTGTGAAATCTGAGGAAACGCCGCTTAAACCCAGACTTACTGCCTTGGTTATCTTTAATGACTTTGAAATGTATTGGCCTCATTATGGAACAGTGCAGTTATCAATTCCTCTAATTAGGTGATGTACTCCCATAAGAAATTTAACATTAAAGCACAAAAATGAACTAGTTAGAAGCATCTATTACTGGCAACCTCAGTATCAATGGTGAGTTGGAGACACTGATTCTTTACCAACCTTTCAGCACCCTGCCTCTGGCTCCCCTTTGAAGACTAGAGTGTGGCATTTTTTCTTTTTCCTTAAGGGTTTTAGCACCTCCAATACCTTTTAATGAATTTGAGTGCTTCTGGACGATAAACTATATGCAGTAAATTGACTGGGAGCCTAGGAAAGAGAAGTGGTGAAGAGTTTAACTGTTTCACATATCAACTCATCTTTTTAAGATTTAACCTCTACTTTAATCTTTCTTATTATATAATTTCATTAAGCTTCCTTTCTGTAAAATAGCTTAGCATAGTCTCTTTTTTTTGAAGGTAGGGACCATTATTTGTTTATTAAAAAATGATGCTTTTCATATATAGTTCAGCCACATTTCTAGAGGAGGAAAATGAGGTTTCAGGGTTTAGGGTGCAGTGAGGGGATTTCAGGTCTCTTAACCCTTCTTTACCTCAATCATTCATGTGAACAACAACAAAAAATTGTAGCCTCTTCTTTGGGGAAACTTTATAGTTTAATTAGTGTTTTCTAATAACTTGCAAATCCTTAGAGAAAAGTTACAATAGAAGCATAAGAAATTGCCTTTGGGCTTAGCTTATTATTGCTTTTATTATCATTACTACTGCATGGGACTGGTTACACTTTTAAATTGGCTACTTGAAAATGTGTTTCAGAGCTCAAGGAGTAAAATTTACCTTTAATATGACAGGGCTCTAATAAGAGAGACTATACTAACTATAAAAACATGTAAAAGTAATTTTTTAAAAATATCTGACTCTTACTGGCCACCCAGATGAAGTTCCACTTCTAGCAAGGAAGTGTTGGAATGAAAAACTTAATCATCCCTTCTCAAATGGTCACTGAGGAAGTTTGCTAGGATATCAGAACTAGAATTTTTGTAGCTGTCCTTCCTTGATATTACATCATTCTGAATCAGTTTTTATCTTTAACCTGGGTTTGCTTGGAGCCTCTTCAGCTTCTTGACTACTACCCTGAAATAGCAGCAGTCCCTAGGTACTGCCTGATCCTTGCAAACTCTCTTCTCCTCCTCACAGGGGCTTTGGTGTTTCACTCCCACCCCCACTCAAGCAGCAGTCCTACTTGTTGCTACAGCTCCTGCTACAGGTCTGACTCTTGCCTGGCAGTGTCATTCTCTTCATCACACAAGTATCCCAATGTCTTAGTAGGTGATCAATTCCTGTTATCATATTCAGACCTTCCCTGCCTGAAATTGCCACAGGTGGATGTCAGGAGGACACACCGGCTCCTCATGGAATTCTTTGATAGAGTGTGAAGTTTGAGTTGAAATTCCAGTTTTGCTACCTATTTTCTGAATGCATTTCAGAAAGTTACTTACCTTCTCTCTTCCTTGTTTTCTGCCTGTACAATGAAGATGATAATAGAAGATGATACAACCTATATCATCAAAGTCCTTAGAAACGATGAAATGAATTAATACATGTAAAACGCTTGGAAAGTGCAAGTCACGTAGTGAGCATAATGTTAGTTGTTGTTGCTTCTATCTAATACCAGATACTACTGCTGGTATTAGCATTTTCCTATCTCACCTCTTTTTAACCCTCAACAGCAACCAAACCCTTTGTCTCTTTAGGGATCTATTAATCTTAATGTTTGAGCCCTACCTTTTGTTACAGTTTCTCTTTTACTCCTATACAATAATGGGTGAAACTGTAGCTCAAAATCAGAAGTGGTCATTATGATATTAAAGCGCTGTGAAATATATTAGCATACCCTTTTCTCCTTACCTCCTTTATCCTAACCCTTTCTATAGTCTTGGGAAATACATTCTTTAAGGTAGGCCAGTTATTATGAATACATAGATAAAAAATGTGACTATCTTTTGTATGATAATTATTGATTTAATGCTGAGAAGAGATGAATGCAGCAGATCCCTGCTCTCAAGTAACAAAAAAAGAACATGAAACAATAGGGTTTTTCATCACTTCACAGAGGATGTGGAATTGGTGTTAGGTTTTAAAGGATAAGTAGGAGTTTATCACATAAGAAGGATGGAGAAAAGCACTGAGCCCAGAGCAATAGCATCTGGAAAAATTGGTGAGATAGTGAATGCCCATCCCAGAACCTTCAAGTTGAGCTTTTAGGAATGTGGGGTTTATGTTTCAGGAGAATGAGCGTGGAAAGGGCAGCAATAGACTGATATGATGGCGCTTATAAACTGTACTGAAGATTTTGGACTTAATCCTGTGGGCTGTCAAGACCCTTGGAAACACTAACAGCAGGAAAGTGATCTTATTTGCCAGCTCGTTCCCCTGGCTCTGTGAAATAATGTCTTGGAGAGGAGTTCAAGACTCGAGCCAGGGGACACATCAAGTAGTGTTTCAAGGACTAACTATCCCTGCTTCTTATATTGCTAAATAGAGTGAGGCAGACTGAGGGATGCTTCTGAAAGACAGGTTTTTGAGCCAGCTTCCCAGCTGTCCCTTGAGTACATTGAGAGCATGCGTGACGGGAAGACATATAATCTTTACCCTGCCCTCTTCCCACCTTAATCTTTTAAGAGACCAGAGCAAAGCTCCTATCACATTGGGCTTGACTAAAGACAGAAGTCCTTGAGCATCCTTCCCCTAAGTGCTGGCAAGCCTGGTGCTTGCAGAAGAGAGGAGATTAGAATAATATCCTCACTCTTCAGTGAGAGGGCAGTAAGGCAGACCTCATAATGGATGGTTCCATCTCAGAGTTAGGCCTCTTCTGACAAGTACTGTCAGCATCTGAAGTCCTCAGCTTCTCTTATAGCAGTTAAGCATTCAGGGCATTCTGTGGCTTCCTTTCTTTCCCCTCAGTTGCTAGGAGAAGACAAAAACTTCCTTTCAAGAATAATGTCAGGAAGCTTTATACAAAGCCATTAAAAAGAAAATCTCACACATTTCCCTTCATAATGGCTTTTCTTCAATTGCCATTGTCCCTTTTTTGTCCCTCCCCAAATCTTCCCAATTATTATTTATGTATATTGTTATAATTACTTGTAGAAAATAGTAGAGTTGCTGATCCTGTTAGCAATGATACCTCTTTACCTCTTCCTTTTCATCCTCTTCATCTCTTGCAAATTGTTATTTCTGGGGGTATTATTATTATAATTACTTTAAGGAAATTGATAAAAATACTAGTACAATTTCATGCCTCAGAATTATTACACAGGTTTAAAAAACAAAGATTACTATACATCAGTGCAGTATTTGTTATTTCTGAATGATTATTCCAAAATATTAATTAAAAACATCTCCCTCCAGAACAGCACTGTGGCTTTAATATCAGCTGCTATTTCTTTGAATGGGGTTGCCCAATCTTTCATCAAAGAAACACATCACCCATATCCCTGTCTTTAAAAACAGCAATTATGTGTAAATGCCTCCTGATTTATTTGAGCCAGGGCCACTGGCCAGTATGAGTCACCACAATTTATTGCTAACCGTCACTTTTACATGATAGGTCTGTAACAAATATCTGCCGCATATTGTTAAATTAATCTTCCATTTAAAATTAATGGAGTTAGACTCCCCAGGTTCAATGTAATTTCGTGTTCACGGGCAGGGAAAGACGTGTGCTGCATACAAAATGAGACAAGGCCCAACGCCCTAATCTTTCATCACCTTGAACCTGGAGACTAGGACGCGTCTCAGCACCAACTAATGAGATTGAGCCCACGTCTCTCCTGAGGATGCCAGCTCAAAAGAGGCTTTTCTGCTCAGAAATATCAGGCTCCATCTTATTTTAATAATTCCTCAGATATGACAAGTCTGATGTTATGTATGAAAGAGCCAGGCTTAAAAAAGAGATAAAATGAATTTTATATCATTACTTCAAAACCAAAGCCAAGGGAAGTGTGTTACAGTTAAATTAAAAAAAAAAAAAAAAGAAGACAGGAAGCATTATAGTCATAAAATATACTGACTATAAACCAGGAGTCTTCCTTTCATTTATTTTAATGCACAATCACCTTAGAATTCTCTTCTGTAATTCTTGAACCTATTCATGCATTAATCAAAATAATGTAGATAAAAGCAGGAACTTGTTTGATAAACATTTAGATGAAAACATCAGAGGGAATGTGTAATTCCTGATGGAATATGTCATACTGAGCCTCTGAAATCCCATCACTTCTTTTTGGTGGCATCTTTTGAAAATGCTTCTTTCTTCTTTATACCAACTAATCTACTACTATTTAGTCTCTTGGAGTAAGCCAAATTACACAGAAATATTGGTTTCCCTGTTTTGTTTTGTTTTTTTCCTGATCTTTGGTACCAACTGGGTGACTTCTTTACGTCCCTAGAGAAGAAGGCCTGCAAGAATTGGTTTCAGCTTTCAGCTACAGTATCTTTTGACAAATAGTTGTTATCATTCTTGAATTCTCAGGAAAGATTAAACTAGTGACAATGGGACCCTTCTCCTAGGTAAATAGAGTATCTCTAAAAAGACAGTAAGTTTGAAAGGGCCAGAAAGGCACCAGATGAGGTAAACTGCTTGGTTTTCTTTAATTCCATGACTTCAGATTATCTCAGAAATTCTAAGTATCTGTACTTTGTATCTGATTTACAGTGCAGCATACAATTGATTCTCTTAAAGCTCTTCTTTTTTGTGATTTGTTATAATTTGGACCCACAGTAAAATTTCTAAAATAGGATTGGTATTACCTAGAGTTGATACTATTATTATTATTTGACTTAAATTCTATAGCTTAGAATTCTTTTACTCATGATCTCTGTGTATTTCAGCAAGTACAGCAATGGAGAATAATAAAAATTATAGTACAAGGATGAAATGTAGGCACTTACTGACATACTACAGCTTTAAAAATTATAGTCATCTAACCATATGCATGGGGTATTGGTTCCAGGAATCCTAGTAAACCAAAACTTGCACATACTCAAGTCCCACAGTCAGCCCTTCCAAAGGCACCTTTATGAAAAGTCATCCCTTGAATATTGTTTTTTCAATCTGCATTTGGTTGAAAGATAGATGTATAAGTTCAAACCAATGTTGTTCAAGGGTCAACTGTACATTATTTGGATAGGCTATAGATGTAAGAGAAGATTTGTTAAATGTTGTTCTGTGTCTCTACTTGAATAAGATTTTGAAAATCTTTTTTTTTTTTTTTTTTTGAGACGGAGCCTCAAGCTATCCCCCGGGGTAGAGTGCTGTGGCATCACAGCTCACAGCAACCTCCAACTCCTGGGCTCGAGCGAGTCTCCTGCCTCTACCTCCCAAGTAGGTGGGACTACAGGCGCCCGCCATTTTTTTGGTTGCAGCCATCATTGTTGTTTGGCGGCCCGGGCTGGGGATTCTGAAGTATGAGTAGGAAGTCATCTTAGGTGTATGTGGCTGGCGCCTTAGCTGATTGAGCCACAGGTGCCCAGCCAGATTTTGAAAATCTTAAGGAGGTTTTAGAACCATATGATGTAAGTTGGAAAATAAAGAAATGAACAATAGCAGGGCATCTTTATTCATGAAGCTGAATTACTTTGCTCTCTTAAGACCTCTTTTTTTGATGTCTTTAAGCAGTTGTATTTTCTTCTCTCTTTTGAGACATGGTCTTACTCTGTTGCCTAGGCTAGGGTGCGGTTATGTCATCATAGCTCACTGCAACCTCAAACTCCTGAGCTCAAGTAATCCTGCCTCAGCCTCCAGAGTAGCTGAGACTACAGTTGTGTGCCACTGCAGTCGGCTAATTTTAGTTTATTTTTTGTAGACACAGGGTTTTTCTATGTTGGTTAGGCTAGTCCTAACCAACTGGTCTTAAGTGATCCTCCCACCTAGGCCTTCCGAAATGCTAGGAATAGTTAGAGGTGTTAGCTACCACTCTCAGCTTGCCATTGCATTTTCTGTAGCAAGCCCCAGGGTGCTTGGTGAGTTACAAATATCGGAGCAGACCCCTTTTCTGTCTTCTACTTATACAGTCCTTGCCTTGTATTCTGTGTACTTTCTTCCTTTTTATTTTTATATCTTTGATTTTTTTCCTCTCTTTTTCTTTTTTTCCTCCCTCTTCCTTTCTCTTGAAAAGGCTTCCTACTCATACTTCAGAAACAGCATCTTTTTGAATTTTCTCTTTTTATTGCAGAAGAAAGAGCATGCTCAGGCTTTAAGTCAGTGATAGTTTTTATAGCTCTAATTTTTATAATCAGAATGGTGGAATTAGAAGACTTCTGATATAATAATCGATTATTCCTACCTACCATTTCAGGTAATTCCACAGTGGCCTGAAGGGATTATATCTCTCAAAGACCAAAAATAGCATGGCAGTTCCTCAAAAAAATCCAAATGAACATAGAATTGCCATGCCATATAGCAATTACACTTCTGAACATATAACCAGAATCAAAAGCAGGAACTTGTACAGATATTTGTGTAACAGTGTTCATTGCCCCATTATTTGTAATAGCCAAGAAGTAGATTCAGACCAAGTGTCCATCAATGGATAAATGGATAAAATAAAATAAATGTGGTATATCCTATCCATGCAATGGTGTTTTTACCACAACAAATAAGTAAGCAAGGAGACAGTTATGTTAATCAGTTTGATGTAAACATTCTACATTGTATATCAAATCAGCACATCATACCCCATAAATGCATTAATGCACAGTTATGATTTAATAAAGAATAAAAAATAGAAAAGGAAATTCTGACACATGTAAACATGGATGAACCAATGAACCTTGAAAACATTATGAAATAAAGCAGACACAGAAGAACAAATACTCTTTAATTCCACTTATATGAGGTACCTGAAGTAGTCAAACTCATCATAACAGGAATTTGTCATGAGTTGGAGGGAGCGTGGTATGGAGAGTTGCTCCTCACGGAACGCAACGTTTCATTTTGGGATGATGAAAAGTTCTATAGGTGAATGCTGGTGATGATTAAATAACAATGTGAATATATTTAATGACACTAACTGTAGATTAAAAAATGGTTAACATAGTAAAATCTATATTACATGTTTTCCACAATAATATACACACATACCTACACATCCTTTTATTAACTTAGAAAATTTATGGCAATTAGAGAGTTTTTCTGTCTTGTATCTCCATCTCTGGAGCTAACATTTGGATATTACTCAGTGTCAATTTTAAATTTGCTCTCCTGATGTGTTTGAATGTTACATCTTTCTTTTTTCTCATTTCACTTTTCTTTTTTCTGACATTTGAGTATCTGCTATGTGATAGTCACTAAAGATACAAATAGCTAAGAGCCTGAGATTATCTATGAAGTATTCTTAGGAATATGCATATAAATTATTCCAAGGAATTCTCAGAAAACATTAACTTTAAAATGAATAAGATGTTTTTACAAATGCATAACAAAGCTGTGATCCCATTTTTTTTTTTATGTTTTTTCTGTAAAAGGAATTTTGTGACCATTTTATCCAATTATACAAACTTTTCCTTGCTGTGGCAAACTGTAAATATCGGTCTTTCCATGGTAGGCCCTTCTTATTCTATAGACTGGATAAAAAACTCACAAAAATCAGTATGATAGAAGATATAGTAATACTATGCTTCATAGGAGAAGGCTAGTAGTAGTCTTGAGTTCGAAGAAAATATTTTATCAGAAATAAGGAATTTTAGCAATTGGCTTTTAAAGGACAGATAAGTTTTCATTAGGCAAAAGTGTAGGGAAGAAGATGCAAAATTGATAGCACGGCAGAAAAGCAGCAGGGTGTGCTTGGAACCCTCAATGATCAATTTGTTTTCCAGTGTGAAATGTGCATGGGTTTGTAACAAGAATTAAGGCTGAAGAGGTATGTTGGGGCCAGAACTTTGCATGCCATGGTGAGGAATTTGTATACAGAGTTTGAGGGACTCTTAAGATAATCTGTTCAGTGGAAAACTAGATATCAGACCTAGGACAGCAAAGGTATAGTTGTAACCTTAATGATTATCTCCACGGAGGTATTAGTTGAACCCTGTGGATGACTGAGATTGTGAAAGAGAGAGTAGGCTAGAAGCTCTTGAAGATTTCTTCTTTAGTGGAAAGAAAATGATGCTGCAGATAAGCAGCAGAGATGGGGCCTTCAGAGTGGTGACAGAAGAGTGAGGGCTGAGCACAGCGGTTCATGTCTGTAACCCTACCTCTTTGGGAGGCTAAGGCGAGAGGATGGCTTGAGGTCAGGAGTCTGGAGACCAGCCTGAGCAGCATAGTGAGACTTCATCTTTACAAAAAATACAACCAAAAAATTAGCTGGATATAGTGGCATACCTGAGGTTCCAACTACTTGGGGGGCTGAGGTGGGAGGAGTTTTGAGCCCAGGAATTTGAGGCTGCAGTGAGCTATGATTACACTATTATACTCCAGTCTGGGTGACAGTGAGACCATATTTCAGAGAGAAAAAAAAACAATAAAAAAAATTAAGAAGAGTGAAGGAAGGACTTTCTGGAAGAAACCTGGTGAGAAAGGGATCAGGAGTGTTAACACTGTAAAATAAGCTAGAAAGAAGATCAGAAGTAAGAAATGCTTGGATTTAGATCTCAACTCTTACTATCAAATGGAACTGCATTCAAAGATATTGCACTTTATGTATTAAAAAATTGTAAGTGTCCATTGTGCTCTCTCTTTTATGATACCATGCTCACCTCATTCACTGAGGTGCGTGATAGTGATAGTATTGAGGAGAAAGCTTTTATTTTTAAAGGTACAAACAGATCCATCTATGCTTAATGCTATAGCTTAAAGGAGATAGCTGAGAAAAAAGTATTTATAAAGAAGGCTTAAGTAGCTAAGGCACCAGCCACATACACCTGAGCTGGTGGGTTCGAATTCAGCCCAGGCCCACCAAATAACAATGATGGCTACAACCAAAAAATAGCCGGGCATTGTGGTGGGCACCTGTAGTCCCAGCTACTTGGGAGGTGGAGGCAGGAGAATCGCTTGAGTCCAGGAGTTGGAGGTTGCTCTGAGCTGTGATGCCACAGCACTGTACCCAGGGTGACAGCTTGAGGCTCTGTCTCAAAAAAAAAAAAAAAAAAATAGAAGGCATATGCTGGATGGGATGCTAGGTTTCTGGTTTTGGGGGGGTTTTTTTCTCTTTTGTTGTAGGTCATAGCCCATAGTGTGTAAATGATAGAGAAAAAGATAAGTAGCACCTTAAAGAGTCTTATTAGAAAACTAAGTAACTATTGAAGAGAGCAAAGAACTATCAACTTAAGAACAGGTTATCCTTTTTTTTTTTTGAGATAAAGTCTCACTCTGTCATGCTGGAGTTAAGTGCCATGGCATCATCATAGCTCACAACAACCTCAAACTCTTGGGCTCAAGTAATTCTCATGCCTCAGCTTCCAAGATAGCTAGGACTATAAGTGCTCACCACAATGCCTAGCTAATTTTTCTCTTTTCAGTAGAGACAGGGTCTCACTCCTCCTCAGCTGGTCTGGAACTCCTAAACTCAAGTGGTGCACCACCTTAGCCTCCCAGATTGCTGGAATTATAGGCATGAGCTACCACACCCAGCCTTATGTTATCCATTTTGATTAAAAGCTTAGAATTCATTTGCCTTTTATTTACTTATTTATTTGTTTGTTTTGTCAAACAGTATTAGAAATAGTAGGAATTTGGAGAAGTTTTGGATGATTGAACTACTCTTCCCTTTAATCAGGTATATCCGGACTTACTTTGCCCCTGAGGTGTACCTGTGCACATTAAGATCATTTGTAATGACTTTTATTTCATTATCTTTTAGCAAGAATTTAAGATTACTCTATTCAGTACTAGACCAACTTGACCTTACAAAGCACAGCATAATAACATGTCAGAATGAATGTTTTTGTTTGAGGAAGATTCTCATTTGTCACCTTCAGTAGAGTGCTATGGCTTTGTATCTCATAGCAACCTCAAACTCCTGAGTTTGAGCAATCCTCTTGCATCAGCCTCCCGAGTTAGCTAGGTGCCCACCACAATGCCCAGCTATTTGTAGAGATGGGGCCTTTCATCTTGCTCAGACTGGTCTCAGTTCTGAGCTCAGGCAGTCTACCTGCCTTAGCCTTCTAGAGTGCTAGGATTGCAGGGGTAAGCCACTGTAGATGTACCATGTGACAAATGTTTTTTAAATGAAGATACATTGTAAAAAGTGTTAGAGTTTAAATTTCAGCTATATCTATTCATGTTTTTAATTTAACCTGAAGGTAAGACTGTCATTAAAGGAAACTTAGATATTTTCTAGAAGTACTGAAAATCAGCCCAGAGGTGTAAATCACTCTTGTTGTTTTAGGAGTTGATGGACTTCTCTGAATACTTTTCAGTTAGGCCAAAGGAGAATGTCTCCTGTCAACAAAAGTCACCTTTTCAACATAACCCAATACTGTTAAATAATCATGTTCATCTTTGGAAGAAAGATTCTTCAGTACTCTGGCCTCCAGCAGTTCAGATGAAATTTGTTAAAACTCAAAGCCATTTTGTTGGAATTTGCTTTGTTTTCTATCTTCTTGAATTATATTTACAATATAATTGCCTTTAATTTAGGTCTTGGGATTTTGCACACCTTTGGGAGGCCTCTTCCTCCTCTCCCTCACATCTATAATAAGCACTGAGGATCAAATTGAGACCATGAGATTCTGAAATCGGAAAGTTTCTGTCATTGTAGCTTATTTGATGGGAATAAAAATGACTGATAGCACTCTCTTCTGGACCCTTTTGTTCAATTCAGCCATGATTATGGAGCCTATTAGCTGGAGTTACAACCTATTTAAAAGCAGTGCTTACCAGTAATGGGGGCCAAATGATTTTGGAAAGTTCAGATGTACTGGACTCCCTGCAGAAATGAATTCAGCACTGAACATATTGATGCAGAACCTGAACAAGGCTGTTCCAGGGGGACAAAGAGAATTGTGAACTCTGCAAGAAATGAGTGCATAGCAGAATTAAAGATCAGATAAATGTTAGGCTCAAGGGCAGTCTCAACTCTGAAGTTCATCACAGCAATTTAATCAGGCTCAAATGAGTATTGCCTAGAAAGGAATCCACCTTCTGTGTGACAGGAAGTAGTTTACTTAAAAGATTCTTTGTTTCTGGTAATTCTGTGTAGTAGGGCTTACCATGTATGTAGTAAAATGAAGGAACTGCTACATTTCATTGGTGATGGCACTTTGGTTTACCTTCATTACCAAAATAAAATCCAGAGATACAAATCATGGTCTTTGTCCAGAAGGAGCATGCCACCTCAAATTTCAGCCTTATTTTTTGGATTAAGCAGGCTAGGATCCACCTTTGGCTATCCGGTATCCCCTTCCATTTTAAAATTATTTGCATATGAAATATGTATACAGTAAGAGGTATGTAACATAGCAACAAAGTACATGAACTTTAGAATGAAGGACATCTAGGTTTGAATCCCAGCTGTTCCACTTGCTAGCTGTATGACCTTGAACAAGTTACTTCAACTGTATTTGAAACCATGGTTCTTACCTAGAAAATGAGAATGATAATTCCTCCTGACAAGATTATGATAGGAAGTCACGTGAATTAAGTAATATATATTAATTGCTTCACAGTGTCTGCACATAATAAGTGTTCAGTAAATGGTAACTTATTTACAGCATAGTCTTGCTCATCATCTTGTCCCTCCCTCATTTGCCTGCCAATCTCTCTTCATGAAGAAGAATGCTCACTACTTTAGGAACAAGTATGAAAAATCTTTTGGAGAATCTTTGGTTTCAGAAATGGAGAAAGGGAATAAACAGCTGAAAGTTTGGACACCTGACTGACCATTAAGAGCTCCCAAAACAAAACAAAACATTTCCACCCCCAATCCCAACACACCAACACAGAAGGGTAAATTGGATTAACATGTTATTTCCAAGGAACATTCTGATTGCCAGATTACGGTTTTATTCATATTATGTCAAGAACCTGTTTTTCTTCTTTGTTACTTGTAAGCTCTTAAGTTTGCTCCATAATGTGTAGGTACTATTTTTTAAACTCATAAAATTTGAGAAGAAATATAAGAAATCTATTATTTCTTCTCCCCTTCAAGGATCTATAGCTAATGTGTCTATCTGTCTCCACATCTGTAATTATGTACTTATTTTTTCAACCATATCTACTTTTCTCTGTGAGTGTGAAGGGTGAGAATGAATGAGAATGAAAAATAAGGTTTTGGTGATTAGTTTTTGGATGTTGGTTAGACACCTAATACTCCCTAAAATTCAGTATACTTGAATAAAAGCTGGATTGGAGGGGGGCTGCCAAGATCCTCTGAAAGTGGAGTTTTTTAACTGTCTGCTCATAATTTATACTTGGGACCTGAATTAGGAGTATGTTTGGGCCTGCAGTTCACTTACTAGCCAGCTGCATGGATTAGCAACCTCGTCTGTCCTGTACTTGCAGTATGAAGAGAGACAGGTTTAAAGAAGATTACCTTGCAATAGGGAGATCTCACCCACTCTATAATACACCCCAGTGAATGTTTCTTGCTCTCACCATTCCTTGATGAAGAGAAAAAGAAACACCTGGGGGAAGTTTGCTTCTCTGGAATTAAGGTGAAAGGGTGAAAAGACGAGCATAGAGAAGATATTACAGAGAGTATATAGTGGCCAACAGTTTGAAAACATAAAGGATACTGGCTTCAAACCTCTGTTAACTTAAAAGAAAAATAATATGAAATATTTGGGGTGTTAACAATTCTCAGTGCCTTTTCTATTATTATACTTACCAAATGTAGTTATTTCCTTAAAAATTTGTTTAGTGCTTTAAAGATTCAGAGTAACGTACCAGAGCTACATATCATATTAATATTATATATTATGCGTTTGAAAGCTATTGTTAGCTTCAACTAGTACAGAGGAAATGATGAAGGTAAAGGCTATGTAACTTAAGCTTTGGTTTCACTGAGGTAGCCTGTGCTGTAATCCATGCTATTTGCTGCTTTCTCTCTCCAGTCCCACAACAGCAAAAAGCCCCAGGACAAGCAACATAGATCCAGCAAAGAACATAACATGCATTATTGGGATGTCAGATATGTAAATAGAAAATTAGATTAAGTTTAAATGATAATTTTGAGTCCTTGAAACAGCACTCATTGATGACAGTCATGGGCTTTATGTGAAAGAGAGAGAGAAAGAGACAGCTGTAGTTAGTGTGCCCAGAACTTCCCTGGATGTGTTAACCTTGTGGAGCTTGCCTTGTTTCAAAAACATAGGCTCCAGTGGAAAAAGAAGATTGTAGAATCAGAATTCATGGCAATGTAGGCTTTTTGTAGCATGTACCTCAAAATCCTTCAGCTCCTACCTGTTACCTAGCTCCAAAGCTACTTCCACATTTTAATTATTTGTTATAGCAGCACCTTCTTTCTCAGTATCAATTTTTGTCTTAATCCACTTGGGCCCCTGTAACAAATACTAGGTATCTTCCACCATACATGAGATTAACAACAGCAGTTTATTTCTTAGTGTTCTGGAGGCCGGGAAGTTCAAGATCAAGATGCCAACAGATTCAGTAATGCTGAGGGCCTGCTATGTAGATCTCAGATAGTGCCTCTTAACTGTGTCTTCACATGGTAGAAGGGGCAAAGAAATTCCTTCGGGCCTCTTTTATAAGGCACTAATCCTATTTATGAAGGCTTCCTACTCATGATGTAACTGCCTACCAGAAGGCCCCATCCTCTACCATCTCCTTGGAGGGTTAGATTTTCAACATAAAAATTTTCACCATAATTTTCGGGATTTCACCATAAACATTCAAACCACAGCATCTATGAAGAAGGGATAGCAGTACTAGTCTGGTGGGTTAGGAGCAACATTCACACACTTGCCATATTTAACTGATAGAAGTAGTGTGAAATGAACCATTAGGAGGAGGGATTGTTAGGAGAGAAGAAATGGAGGAAGGAGCAGGATAAGCTAAGGAGAACTGCTTCCTCCTTAAAAAACGCCTCCATCCTGATATATATCAGCTTTCAGTACCCCCATAGATATTTTACAGGAATTGCTACCTCTTTAAACATTTATGCTATTAAAAAAATATCAGTCCAATTGTTGACATAAACCTAACATAGCAGCTGCTATATAGACAGAATATGAATTTTTTATACTATTGATGAGAAGTCTGTGTCATTTATATACTATAGTAAGGGTAGAAGATGGATTTGGAATCCTGAAAAAGCTATTGTTGGCACCGTTCAGAATATTAGTGTGTGCTTTGAATTATTAAGATGGCTGTATTGTCAATGTGTGTGGTTTCTGTGCATACTGGCTTACATATGGGTGTGATGGGAGAAATTGCTGTACCTGGAGAAAACAGTAATAGTTTTCTTTTTTTTATGCTTTGTTTTGTGAAAGGAACGATTGATGGCATTTAATACCTGATTTATCTATCCTTCCCTTTACCATCAAAAGAATTAACCATTGTGGTAATAAAACCATATTTCATCTAATTGAAGGTGCCATTAGTTGCAAGATTCAACATTATTTTATGTACCACTAGGAAAATGCACTAGCAATTAAACTGACATGCCATTGATTTTAAAATGCATTCTAATTTCAGAGATACTGAAATGTATAAAATGGATATCTTGGAATCAATGAAATGGTATATGTAATTCTCTTGTGGGGTGTGCATGTGTGTGTATATACACAGTATAATTCTATTTGGTTGTATTTTGTAATATTTTGAATCATTTACTTAGTGAAGCTTTATTTATCATTTAAAGTTGCCTCTAATACTTGAGTGTTTAATTCAACATGGCATGCATTTAGAATCTGTGCATATAAGAGTCCTTTGGTAATCCTAGTTTTCCAAGAGTTGAAAGGAAGCAGATTGACATTAAAGTAAGAGCATTATTTTTTAAGAAACAAACAAGAAAAAGAGACACTAATCAAAGAAAGGAAGGCAGAAGTAAGTGCTCTTAATTAGGAACCAGTAAACTGCTGTCTTAATTTTCTGAGAGTAAAATGGATTATTACCAGTATATCAAAATTCAATTTTTTGTCTGGTTACATATTCATAATTCCTATCTGGTATCTTTTACCTGAGAGTATATCCCCCACCCAAAACCATATTTTCTTGTGTTTTTACATTATAAAATTTACTGTGTGCTTATTTTGAGACAAAACATAAAACTAACACTGCATATAATAATAATAGATATCATATACTAAGTGCTCAGTAAATCGTAGACATTTCTCCACATCAATACATATCTCTATAGTAATTTTTATTGAATTGATAATAATATACCATCATATACTGAATAATATACCATCATATGATAAAACATAATTTAACTTTTTTATTGATGGACATTTAGATTGGGTTACAGTTTGTCATTTTAATAACATGGCTTCCATGTACTTTCTTTTTGTCACCCAGTGATTCATTTTAGGATACATTTCTAGAAGCTGAATTGCTAGATTAAAGGCTGAATGTGCTTTAATGTTATGTGGGTCATTGTGAAAGTTTTGAGAAACACAAAAATTGGTTTGGTGCCCATAGCTCAGAGTTTAGGCTGCTAGCCACAAACAACGGGGCTGGCAGGTTCAAAACCAGCTTGGGCCTGCTAAAATAACAATGGCAACAACACCAAAAAAATAGCCAGGCATTGTGGTGGGTGCCTATAGTTCCAGCTACTTGGGAGATTGAGACAAGAGAATCACTTAAGCCCAAGAGTTTAAGGTTGCTATTTCGCACTCAACCCAAGGTGAAATAATGAGAGTCTTGTCTCAAAAAAAAAACAAGGAACACAAAAACCAAGAAACATAAACTCTACATGGGTAGAAACAAATGAAGCCCCCCAGCAAGACCAATAAGCCACGCAAGTTGAAACTTGCACAGGTGAATCAGAAAGGAGATACTACTGTCAACTCTATTTCTTAGAAGCAAAATAATAGACTATAACATGGTATATCTCCAGATTTTCATAGTGACCTATGTATTATTTGGGTGGGGAAGGGACCATTGCCTCAAATATTAAGAGACTTTTGCATTGCTTTTCAAGAGCCTAATGAGATTTTAGGAAACTTTCTCAAGTCCCTTAAAGAAGGTGAAACTGATTTAAAAAAAAGACAAAACTGTGATCTGGAGATGAGATCTGGCTCACTGTCAGGGCTCATCCAGCACTGGAAAGAAAAACCCAACATCAGCAAGCCAAGGAAGATCTGCAGGCTCAGTGTTATTTTGAAAATCTTGACTCCTAGAAACGAAAACTTTAGCCTCCTGAGATGCAAGGATTTGAAGGAAATTGCAAAAGAGACTTCCTTTCCTCTGAATGTGCTGTACTTCTTTACTATTGTTTTCTTACAATGAAATGTTGTATTGAAATGTTGTCTTGGCTTGGCGCCTGTGGCTCAAGTGGCTAAGGCACCAGCCACATACACCTAAGGTGGCGGGTTCGAATCCCCAGCCCGGGCCTGCCAAACAACAATGATAGCTGCAACCAAAAAATGGCCGGGCGTTGTGGCGGGCGCCTGTAGTCCCATGTACTTGGGAGGCTGAGGCAGGAGACTCGCTTGAGCCCAGGAGTTGGAGATTGCTATAAACTGTGATGCCATGGCACTCTACCCGGGGGTGATGGCTTGAGGCTCTGTCTCAAAAAAAAAAAAGAAATGTTGTCTTTACTTCTTGCCTTTATGGGTACAAATAACCAGATACTGTGATTTGACAGTAGTTAGCAATAAAATTGCATGGTATGAATCATACTGATTTTTTTAGTGGACAAACAGGGCATTTTCTCTGTGAGCCTCTTGCTGTCAGAAACTCTTAACATTTCAATAAACATGGAAGTTATATTTGGAATAAATTAGTAAATTCCTGCTCAGTGTGCCTACACCATGTAATCTTCAGGAACCATAACAACTGTGTAGGACATAGTATATTTCCCACTTAGTAATTATACAACACATTTGCTCTGGGAAACCCTCAGTATGTGATCTTCAAAGCCTCAGCCCTAGTGCTTCCTCCTTTGTTGGGTAGTATTTATTTTGTATTAGGAGGGACAACATTGTACAGTGGAAACCCCTTAGTTTGGGGAGTCAGACCAGACACAAAGTAGACTGTTAGCTCTGCTATTTACTAGTAGTACTGTCATCTTTGGAAATCAGTAGCAACATAATTGTTGACACTATTTATTTAATGAATTAAATCATGTAGAACATTTAAGCTGTACGCATCAGTGTGGCCCATATTTGTGTTGCCTTCCTTTATTATGCCTGGAATCTATGCTTCCATGTAGTAATACCTTCTGAATGGATCTGAGAATCTTGATCTGAGTCACACACTGAAATTTATTTGATACTTAATATTAACAGTTTTCTATTGACATTTGTGTACTTCTTTGCATCCACAGTATCTTCCATTAACACATATATTTATTCCTCAGGTATTTATTGAGCCACTTCTGTACATTAAGTCCATAGTAAGATGCTGGAAGATGTTAGGGAACAGGAGATGTGATCACTACCCTCCTAGAGCTTATATCCAGCGAGGAAGACTTATATGAAGCAAATTATGAATTACTAAATGGAAATTGTGGCAATTACTATTAACAGTACTGTGAGGGGCATGTGATAGATGACTTGTAAGCTGATGTCTATTGAGTGAGTAGGAATTACCCAGGTGAAGGTGGGGGTGATAAGTTGTTTAGCAGAATCAACAGCATATTCAAAGATGAAGTAGAAAAAAACCTCTTTCAGTGGTATAATAATAAAGGATGACCAAAAAGTTTTGGGAGAATGGGCTACGAAAAGCAGGTCTTCGGAGAGGGCATTGGCAGGGTGCAGTGGGGGTAAGGCTGGAAACCTCACAGGGCCTTGAAGGCCAGGTAGGATTCTAGTCTTTGGCCCAAGGGCAATAGGAAGATATTGAATGGTTGAAAGCTTACCTAACAGTAAAAAAGGTAAGTGAGAAATTCAAAGTGGGTCAAGCTTAAGCTGGAGTTTGGATTCCAAGGTCCTGCCCATATACCCCACACTTTTAAAAACAAAACAACTTTGAAAAACAAAGCAAAACAGTTCTAAAGTACTATGATTATGGTAGAATATAAATAATTTTATCTTTTAAACAACTTAAAGATGTATTTATGATGAAAAACATTTTTAACTTAAAAGGGAATTGTAATGAAGCTTTTAGCATCCTTTGAAATACTAATACTGTGTTTAGAGAGAAAATGATACTTGCCTTTAAAATGTATTAAAATTTTGAAAATATGCCACTGAATATAACCTAAGGTACAAAAGTAATATTCCTTAGGAGAGTAGAGTCGGTTATTTCCAAAAGTCTTCATTAGTCCCGTAATTCTGTGAGCCTGAGTCCAAATTGATTCATACAGTGAATAAATAAAGCCTAGAACCTTAGTCTCCTAACTTCAGATCCAGGGCTTATGTACTTAATTTTTTTTTTTTTTTTGTTAGAGACAGAGTCTCACTTTGTCGCCCTCAGTAGAGTACTATGGCGTCATAGCTTACAGCAACCTCCAGCTCTTGGGCTTAGGTGACTCTCTTGCCTAAGCCTCCCAAGTAGCTGGGACTACAGGTGCCCAACACAATGCCTGGCTATTTTGTTGTTGTAGTTGCAGTTTGGCCAGGGTGGGTTTGAACCTGCCACCCTTGGTATATGGGGCCAGCGCCTTACTTACTGAGCCACAGGCACTGCCCTGTACTTAGTTAATTTATTTCACAGGATACCCTTTTAATGACACATAGGCAGAAATCAGTTTTTCCTGGAATTGTAGTCAAAAGTGTCTTAGAGATCATGTGATCCAACCTTAATGTCTTTGTAAGAGCATCATTGTGTTTATAAATCAAGAAGGTGAGCCAGGTGTGGTGGTTCACACCTATAATCCTAGCACTCTGGGAAGCTGAAATGGGTAGATTGCTTGAGCTCAGAAGTTCAAGACCAGCTGAACAAGAGCAAGACCCCTCATCTTTACTAACAATAGAAAAACTAGCCAGCTGTTATGACAGATGCCTTCAATACCAGCTGCTTGCAAGCCTGAGGCAAGAGGATCTCCTGACCTCAAGAGTTTGAAGTTGCTGTGAGCTATGATGCCACAGCAGAGCAAGACTCTGTCTCAAAAAAAAAAAAAAAAAAAGAGAGAAAGAAAGAAGTTGAGATCCAAAGTTAGACATATGAGCTGTGCCCAATAGCTAAGATTTTACAGAGCTTGATCATAGGGGTCTCTTTCTGAGGTTAGTATGTTAGAAATCCCCAACCTTGCCTTATCCTGCATTAAGAATCAGAATTTTTACATTATCTTGCAGAATCAAAATGAAAAATAGTTGTTACTGCTTTTATCAGGTAGAAACTTCCCTTGATTTACTATGATTATTGTGTGCCTTGATTTCTTTTCCGTTTTGTCTCTGAGTTGCTGCCTTTCTGTTTTTACTCCTCACGAGATTTGCTGGATCTGTATATTTCTTAAAGTATGGTGAGTTTCATGGACAGGGTCAGAACTTAGGGAAATATTGGGAATAGGGCAATTCTTGTGATGGTTCCTGATATTTTTGCACCAGGGTGAATGACTTATGATCTTTGATGACAGAGTATCATAATCTGGATAAATTATTATTTATTTGAGTTTCTTCCATATCTTTGCATGCTCTCAGAATAGTAGAAGTACGGTGTTTCTTTTCTTTTCTTTTTTTTTTTTTTTTGAGACAGAGCCTCAAGCTCTTGCCCTAGGTAGAGTGTCATAGCGTCACAGCTCACAGCAACCTCCAGCTCCTGGCTCAAGCGATTCTCCTGCCTCCACCTCCCAAGTAGCTGGGACTACAGGTGCCCGCCACAACGCCCGGCTATTTTTGGTTGCAGCCATCATTGTTGTTTGGTGGGCCCGGGCTGGATTTGAACCCGCCAGCTCAGGTGTATGTGGCTGGTGCCTTAGCTGCTTGAGCCACAGGTGCCAAGCCAAAGTACTGTGTTTCTTAGTAAAAAAATGCCAGCTGAGAAAAAGCCAATAAGTCAGAAATTATTGAAGTCATTAGTACAGTATTGGGACTAATGAAATTAAATAAGGATTATTAAAGTATGGTAGCAGTTCCTTCCACTGATTCAGTGTTTTGGTGAGCACCTATTTTTTTGTCTACCTGTATACTGAAATTAAAAGTCTTAAAGTAAAATTCAGATAATATTCTCACCACAGGAGTAATAGAAAAGAAAGTAATATTTGTCTTAAAGGTTCATTTCAGTTGTGCATTTGTATATATATTTGCATAGAATCACTTACAGTTTTTGTTTAGACTGGTGAATTTAATGAATCTTTAGGATGAAGGATAAGGAACTCACAAGAGATGACTTTAACCTGTTATCACAAAAAGAAGATGACCCTTTTTATTTAACCAAAAAATATTATGTAATTGAGGATTTTAAAACCTGACATGTGGAAATCCTTGTAGTAATACAAATTTTTCAGCTCTTAAACATTCCAGGTATTTTCATCTTAGCATGTTTCCCCGAAAATAAGACACTGTCTTATATTTATTTTTTCTCAAGAAGACACACTAGGGCTTATTTTTAGGGGATGTCTGACTTTTATTAAGTATAATACAACAATCTACTTTTATTCAAATACAATTAAGTTATCTTCTCTGGAACCTGACAGGGGGAGCCGACCTTGTTGGTGGGGCTGGTGCTAGTGATGCGTGAACTCCTTTCCCATAGCCTTTCGCACATGAACAATAGGATGCCTGCAACCGGGTTACTACACTTGTACCCGTGCACATGCGAACAGCTTGGAGAAAGGAGCTGTGGCAGATAAAAGGTATTCCAGTCTTCCTTACTGCTCTTTGCAGAAATGCATGGCGTGGCTATGCAGATACGCTGCATAGCTACACCCATCACTAGGTCTTAATATCCGGGTAGGGCTTATATGTAACAAATGCATGGAAATCCTGCTAGGGCTTATTTTGGGGGTAGATCTTAATTTCAGGGAAACACAGTAGAGTTTCCCAAAGGTGTTGACTCTATTCTGGGTACAACTGAAGGAGAGGAGTTGTTTTTTTTTTTAAATTATTATTATTAACTAAATAGTCAAGTAAGCCTCTAAAAGATAAGACATGGAATGTAAAAACTAAAAGCTTCTTCAAGGTAGCATAAGGTACAATTTTTTCCATCTTTAGTGTAAGGCTCTTACCAAAAATATTCTCTATGTTAAGAAATTAATACTTGAGCTAGGCACGGTGGCTCACACCTATAATCCCAGCACTGTGGGAGGCTGAAGAGGGAGAATTGCTTGAGCTCAGGAGTTCGAGACTCACCTGAGCAAGAGTGAGACCCTGACTCATGAATAAAATGAAAAAACCCATCCGTGTACCAGGGCAAGTGCCTGTAATCCCAGCAGCTTCTGGAGGCTGAGGCAGCGGGATGCCTACAGCCCAAGTCCAAGGTTGCAGTCTGCTCAGGGTCATAGGGTGGGACACTGTCTCAACAACAACAATAACAACAAAGCAAAGAAATAAAAAATAAGGAAATTAAAGAAAAAGAAATAAATACTTCAGGCTCTCAGATTAGATTTCAGATTTCATTCACCTAACTTCTGAGCATTGTTATTCCTTCTTCCTAACTTTGGTATGCCTTTAGTTTTTACCCTTCAGACTTCTTTCTCTATATTCCTAACCTCCAATTGGAGATTTATTAGGTGCTCTTCAAGACAAAGAAAGGCCAAAGGAGATGGAAAATGGAGAAGCAAAAAGAAACTGAAAGAAGGCAGGAGAGCACAAAACAGGGAAGGATGGAGTGAGATAAGGAGACCTGAAGAGGAGAAACATTCTGAAGCAAAGCTAGCAAGAAAGCATGTAAAATAGGGGTTTGGTGGAAGGTCCCCAGCAAAAGGTATAAATCAATGATGAGTAAATTAATAGGGCAGTTGTGCAAATGGGACTCACTCATTTATACTAAGCATAATATATCGTAAATGATTTAGAAATAATGGCAATCCATAGGGCATACCTTTTAATCTACCCAAGACCCAATAGAGAATGCTGTCACTTCAAGGGTAAAAAGTCAAAGAATAGAACATTGGGTGTGTCTCTTCATTTTATTAGTGTTAATAAGACAAATTCTGAGGAACATGTAGACTAACCAGATTTACATTAGTTTATGATTTATAGACTGGAATGAAGCTTAATGTATTCCAAACTTCTTCCTACAAAACCAAAAGATTTCCTGAAGAAATGTTTTTACAATATTCATTTGAAGAGGTTAACATGTGTAATTACCATGGATGGAAGTGAAAAAGAAATGAATTATTGCACATGTGATCAGAAGAACATCTGAGTGTTAAGTCGATTGTAATTGCATAAAACTGTGGTGCTGTTGGCAGATACATGAGAATGTTTTGAGGCCAGGGAAGAAAATCCCATCCATGTGATTCTACTTCTTTTGTCTCTTCTTTTGCGTCTCTTCATGCACTCATTCAGTAGATGTTTATTGGCAACCCACTGTACAGGAGAAGGTGGTGAGGAATGTCCTAGGGGCTGCTGCTTCTACCTGAACCACAAACACAATTAAATTCTTTGAGCCCTTTTGCCAATATTCTTGTGGGGAGGTATTGAAGAAGGGAAGAGAGAGAAGGAGAGGAATAGCAGTTTATAGAGCGCTTAGGATTGTAAGTCTACTGTTCTTTTTTTTGATTCAGAAAATGGATACTCAGAAAGGTCACATTTCTTAGCCAAAGAGCAGAGCTAGCTGGAGTGTTAAGGATTAGGTGATTGTGGGTTTCCCTTCTAATTCACTATAAGAATTTATTCCCAGTTTTTGTCTTCATGAAGAAGGTTAGAGATACAGTCTTGAACTATTAGGCGTGTTAAAGGTGAGAACAGTAGCAATTAGGTGTTAGTAAGAATGTAAACACTTCTGTTACAGGGAAAGCTAAAAAATATATAACCTCAATTTTCTACTAAATTCTGGGCGGAAAACAGACCTAATTTAATAAGAGGGGCTACATTTTTGGCTACATTTTTATATGTGATACGACAGGATGCGTCTTAAACTTCTGTAACTGATAGGGAAATGACATCACTCCAAGTCTTGCACCATGTAAAAAAAGGAGTGAAACTAAGCCAAGACTCTGGAGAGTGTGGAAGCCAGTGATTTGTGACAGACTTTTCATATGAGGAGTCATGACATGGAACACAAAAGCAAACTGGTTACAGAGACTTCTCAAAGCCTATCCTGGAGGGAGGTGAGCAGGCACCAGTTTTAAAATCACTGTTGCATATACTCATGAGTTTATGTTTTTCTATGTAAAGGAGGAAATAATTGACTGAATCCATAGGAGAAATTGCCAATGATGTTAAATAGAAAATATTAATATCCACATACAGCTTTGTACCAGAGGGCATGTGACATGCTTTTGGATCATCTGAGATTTTCATATTTCCATTTCAGAAATCAGGGAAAATATTCCTTGAAGAAGAAGTGTGTCTTAAATCTGGAAATGATATAAAGAGGTTTGTCAGCAAAACTTAATCCTCTGTCAGTAATAAGGAGAGTTTCAATTCTGTTCTCAAATTGCTTGAAAGATCTAGTTCAGTTTGATTTGGTCACTCACATTTGAGTTCTAATACTCTGTATGTTATAGAGTCTACTGACCACTGTTAATGTAACTCCAGTGAGAAATTAAACTCCTTCACTTTCTTGTTGGCAGTGTGTTTTAGTTTAACCTTCATTTGTCCCTCTTTTCTCTACTCACATTCCAAATCAGGTATCAGATCCTTTGACAATTGTTAACCCACTCATCTGGGATTATTTGGCAGTGAACTATGACTGTAGTGTTTCTTCTAATAAATTAGATTTTTTAAAGAATGCTTCTTGCCAAGAAGCAAAGTCATTACATAGTGTATATATATTCAATGCATTGCTATGAAAATCTCCTTAGCCAAACATAATGGGCAGTTAAAATAAATTTAAAATAACCAAGCAACCTCTAGATTTTAAAATCATTAAGCTGAAGGTAAGTATCCTAATGTTACTCTATTTCAGTTTTCCTTATTCATATGACATGATACTTGCTCTATACATAGTTTGTAAACTACATATTTATCTTATGTCTATAGCTGATGTGTTTATCTGCTTAAATATACATTTCCTCAATGAAATACTCTATAAGGTTAAGCTTTTCTTTTTTAGATGGAAATGAATAGTTTCGCAGTTGGACATCACATCCTTTGTCAGTCAACACTCTTATTTGCCATGAAGAGCAAAAATGTACTTGGCATGACCTGTATTAACTTTTATAATTCTTATGCTTAAATTGAGTGGAGGAATATTATGTGAACAAACTAGGAAATTGTTATAAAGAAGTAAATGTCTTTTATTTACTTTTATCATTATTTTTACCCTATAGCTTTCAAAAAGACCTTTGAAACAATTTAACACAATAGGGATACAAATGAGTAGTGGATGGCAGGAATAAGAGAACAACTTTGTAAATCATGAGTGTTCATATAGTTGCTGAGATCATTTATAAACTTATTCCATTAGCCAAGACAATGAAAGAATTTGATAATTCCTATTTTTAGAAAAGACAGCTAGCTCTTTATTTTGGTTTTGAGAGTAGAATTGGGAGAAGTAATAGATTTTTGCTTAGTTCTAAACTCTTAGGAAAATGCATCACATGGGTTTTAGGAGTCACCGAAGGATATAACTGACAATGTCCTGAGTTGCAGATTCCCAGAAAATTTAGACATGCAATTCATTGCTCATTTTAGTTCTAACCTTTGATGAAAGTAAGCAAAGGTATTCTTCAGGTGATGTGATTCATTTTAATTAGTAATCTTCTGATGGCATTAATACTCCATCCCAATCATCAAATATGTTAGTAAGCTTGAAAAATAAGATGAATTGGAGAGAGAGATTCCTTTATGAATGTTAAGGATCCTGGTAAAATTTTCATCCAGGTGGAAATCCACCCACTTTCCCAAATTGGGACTGTATAAGTGAAGAAGTCAAAACAAACCATGATATATACACTTGGAAGGTGATGCTTTAAGGTGATATCATTATTTGTGCTGTCAGACTTTTCTGCCTGGTCAGTACTGACTACTTATTTTTTAAAAAATCAATTCAAAATATCCATGTTTATTTCTCCTGACTTATGGTATTGATTTTGTGGGTCTACTGGTATTCTCTGAATATTCCAAAATTAATCTTTTCTTCTGTAATGAACATTTTTAAAATGGTGTTCCCTGTATTCTAGGCATTGCGCTTGATTTGAGGAGTACAGTTATCAGGTTTTACTTGCCTTCAAGGACTCTCTGGTCCAATACTTCAGTTCTTATATCTATTTTTTGTATCCTGAGTGAATCATAGCTACCTGCACAAACTTTAGTTACAATCTTTATCTCATGCTCCGCATTCTCATCCAAATGTTTAAGTGGAAACACCGTTATCGCCACTGAAATATCACCTACCAGTGGAGCTGTACATGTTGGAGTTTCTAATGTCCTCTGATTATGTAAAAGCATGTCTGTGTTTCAGGAGAAGGAGTCATAAGTGATCAAAATGTTTCCGGAAGTATCCTAATGGCCCAGTTCTCCCAGGTGTGCCACCAACACAGCAGCAAGGTCTTTTCTTTGTAAATTTCATAAGGAGGAAAGAGTGTCAGTATAAACTTCCAGATGAAGAACAAATGCATGATTGGGGACTTGATTGATGTGGAGTTGGTAAAAGTGCAATAGCAAATGAGACATTAAGGGAATAAATACACAGAGATTTTTTCTAGTTACTTCCATTTTTTCTTTAGTTGTGGTTATGAGATGGTTACTTTCTAATTAGAGAAGGAATTTTAAAGTGCTTCCATGAGTAAATGGTCCTTAAATTGGTCACTTAAAGCTGAGCCACAGCCCAAGTCAAAATGATTTCTCCCCTGAGTGAGCAAGCCACAGAGACTCTCGTTAACCCCGGGTGCAGCTTTCTGTTAACAGTATATATATATACAGCATTGTTTTAAAGCACTTCATGGCTAATGAAGCACAGTCACAGACATGCTACCTTCATTTTGCAGATTACCTCGGTAACATTGCCCTGCATGCCCTCCCTCCCTACTTTGTCTGCTATGGAAGCACATTTCATTTTTATCCGGGGGGTGGGGGGGGGAGGCACAACACCAACTCCACAAAGTCTGCTTGAGACCCCTCTGAGCAAGATAGATGGTCTCCTATTCTTTCCCAAACCTTTGTGCTTATTTCCATTCTAGCACTAATCTCATCTCTGTTCACATCAGTGTCTCCTTCTATAGTCTGCGTGTCCTTCAAGGGTAAGGAAGCTGTGTGCTCTTCATTTTATTTCCCAGTGCTTCTGTAACCAGTGGATATGAGGGGTACTTTGTAATGAAGGAGAATATTGGGTAGTGTGAAGATTAGGAGAGCTTAAGCCACTTCCTAAGTTAGGATGTTAAGTCATAGCTAAGAGTAAAATCTAGGTTCTCTAACTCTCATTCTGTCAGTTAGTTGCTCATCTGAAAACAAGCTATCCACCATTCTAGTCATGTCATTCTGCCCCCATCAGAGATTTTTATGGCAGTCCTTTGTCAGAATGAAGACATTTCAGTTCCATCATGGTACCTTTTGCCATGTGAGATTACAAATTGACTCATGTCTGTAATCCCAGAACTTTTGGAGACTGAGGCAGGAAGATTGCTTGAGGCCAGGAGTTCAAGACCAGCCTGGGCAACATAGTACAACACTTTTTCTATGCCCCGCCAAAAAAAAAATCTTTAAGTTATCTGGGTGAGTACACACCTATTGTCCTAGCTACTTGGGAGGCTGAGGAGAATGAGCCCAGGATTCTGAGGCTGCAGTGAGCCTTCATCATGCCCCTGCACTGAAGCTTGGGCAACAGAGTGAAGTCCTGCCTCTTACCAAAAAAAAAAAAAAAGAAGTGGGATGGGAGATGGACAAATTGTGAATGTTAGAGCTATTCCTTTTGTACTGACTTTTTCCTCTCTAATCCTACCTTTGACAATGTACCTTAATGTCCCCGCTTCAGGGATATCAGTTCTTTCCTTTCTTTCCATCAGGATAGTACCCTGTTCTTCCCTGTCTTTTGTGCACTGCCTTATTGAAAATGTGGTACTTTGGTTATACTAAGGTTTAAAGACACTACTACCTATAAAATGTTCCTCCTCTTTGGAGTATTTACATTTGAGTGACCAGTAGATTGAAGCTCTTTGTAGTGGAGTGATAGATGATAGATAAAGACTGTAAAAGCAGGTTTCTGAGGGCCAAAAAGCATTCATGGCACCCCTAAAAACTACTTCACTGGATCATCCAAGCCTGTGATTAACAAACCTTCGTTATTTGCTAGGTAGTTTCCATATGGCATAGTGGGATATATATGAGGCACAATACAGTGTTTATGTGAGAATAATGTAGATTATTTGAATCTAGGCTACAGAACCTACCTGAAAATGGGTTTTACAGTTTTGTATAATTGCCTTTTCTTTTTGTTTGCATAGAAGGCATTGCATAGCTGGAAGATGATGGCAATTATAATTTATTATGCTGTAATTGTTACCTAAATGTTTTTGAATAAGCAAAAATCACATCTGTTTAGGAATAAGTTGCACAGCAAGAGAATTCCCTTTGAAATGAATGCCGTGTTCTCATATTCTGTAACTGTACACATAAAACAACATATTTATTTCCCCACTGAGTCCATTACATTCCCAAGTCAAACTGCATCCTCTCTTCCCTTCCCATATTAAACCCTTTGATTTAATGGAGGTTTTAACTACTGGTTCTTTAGGGAATTTTCAGTAGGCTTTGCACAGATTAGGTTATTGGAAAGTATAGTTATTTGCTTGTAAAGTGGCAGTTCTGTGTCAAAATTGATTTTCTCTGGAGCTGCAACAGTAAAAAGGATAAGCTTCTGCTTTGCATCCAGAATGCTCTGATGTTCCTCCCGTGATCGTTTTTCCTTTGCTTCTTGCTCAGCACCATTCGGTCACAGGCTGGTTTGGACAGGCGGATATGAGCACACATAGCCCACAGGACTTTGATATCCAGTGGTGATAATAGACAAGGCCTCTCTTCCATTCTGGTCGCCACTGGTCTGTGACAGCCAGAGTTTGGGGCATGGTGAGCATAATGTTCTCCCCACCACCACCCCCCATTAAATAGGAAATGCATAAGCCTGGAATGGTTTTGTTTGTTCCATAGAAATGTAACAATTGAAATAATTACCTTGCCATGCCCAAGCTAACAGGATTTATCTTCCATTATAGATCTTGAAGACATGCAAAAATAGTTAACTCCTCCAAATTTACTAGGCTACTCACTTTGAAATGATTTCACTGTGTAAAAGAGTGCTCATAGCTGGTGGCAAAGCATAGGAATAGCTAGAGAGACGAAGGGCAGGAGTGTATTTTCTCTTTTTCTGTTTCCAGCTCCTAAAATAGAATTGGAGTTTATATGAATAGCAGGGAGCCTTATTTTTTATGCCCCATGTGCAAATTAGGGGCCCTTTAAGGTGGATCACAATTATTGATCTTACATGTTTCTATGCAGCATATTTTTATCTATTAAGTAGCAGTATAGTGGCCCACAAGAAGGTCAGAGTCAGCCTGGATGACTGAGATGGGCCATATCAGTGAGTTATACCTCATACCCACTGGAGGCCACAGGCTACCAGTGTCATTTGGGGATTACTGCCCTGTGTTATTCTAGAACACTGACTCCTACTACTCCTTTTTAAAACTTCAGTTCTATTTCTATTTTGATTTCAGGCCAAATACCCTTTATAGATTTTGCCTTTTTTGAGTCTTGCATTTTTATCTTTGGGATTGTAGTCTGTAATTCACAATCCGAATAGTGTTCTATATTGTGTATTTCATCAGTTAAGTCTTGGCGTCCTAGCTTCCATCGTCAAAGCATTACTACCTTTCCACTTCAGGGTCGTTTTTCACTACCTGCTCATAGGCAGTAACCTTCTATTCAACTTCTGTGTGAAATTTTAGTTTTCCTTAAAGTGCTGGTCCCAAGGCATTGATTGATCTGTGAGGGAGCCTGACGATAGGTTTAGAAGGATCATCAAGGAAACAAACCAGCGTACCTGTCTATGTTTGAAGTTTCATTTGCTGGCCTGATAGTTCATAATATGGATTTGAAGAGTTGAATCATGAATCTTAGAATTTTAGTTCATCTTAGTTCATAGTCTTCCACTGACTTCATCCATTTGTCCATTATTGATAACTTCCATATAATGAATACTGGGAATACAAAAATAGAATGAGCCATGCACCATTCCTTTGCAAAGAAAAAAACTAAAGCCCAAACTAGACGTGAAGTTATTTGCTGATCCATGCAACTGCTCTGTGGCAAAGTGGAGACTAAAAGCCACTTCTGAAGGAATCTTACATACCCAAGGTCACTTCTCTTTAGTCTTTAGGGCCTCCTGTCTTCAGAGGTGTTATAGCAGACTTAAATTCACCAAACATTTGCAATTTGGAAGTATCATGTGGTTTAAGAATTGAAGAAAGCTTGTGGGAACTTCATCAGGTAGATAACCGTGTTTTTTGCTTTGCCAAATATTTAGAATCACAATTGTTTAGTATAAGAAGTTGAAAAGTATCTATTTTTCAAATTCTGAAAGACAGGCAAAGCACAATAAAGAAAATTAAAGTAACAAACATTTTACTACTCTTTTGTTTTTGTTTTTTTAAGAGACAGAGTCTCACTTTGTCACCCTCGGTAGAGTGCCGTGGCATCACAGCTCACAGCAACCTCCAGCTCTTGTGCTTAAGTGATTCTCTTGCCTCAGCCTCCCGAGTAGCTGAGACTACAGGCACCCACCACAACCCCAGCTATTATTTTGTTGCGGTTTGGTCAGGGCTGGGTTTGAACCCACCACCCTCGGGTATATGGGGACGGCACCCTACTCACTGAGCCACAGGTGCCGCCCTTACTACTCTTTTTATATATTTCACTTGAGTAGATACAGTGTCTAAGAGCATTTTTGGCATATATGTACAGGTCTTTGCCCTGCCTTCTTTGTTTAAAAGCATTATATGTAATCAGCATCTTCCCACATCATGAGAGTCATATTTTTTAAAACACAGTAATTAATGATCCTATCTTAATTTTATTTCAGCATCATTGTAAATATATTTTTTTCCTACTTTAGGTTGTTTTTAGTTTTTCACCTTTATCAATCATCCTGAGATGAACTTCCTTTTAATAAATCATGTGTCATTATTTCCTTAGGTTCATTTTTAATTCTGTTGCTGTTTCCAAGGAAATGAACATAGTAGGGCTAATTGATATGTACTTAACCCTCTCATATCACTTAGAATTCACAACACACAATCCTTGACCCAGTAGTTTAAGAGTATTTAGTAATGATAAGTTTAGGAAAGAGTATTCTTTGGTCAAAGGTAGCCACAAAACTTCTTTCTAGTAAAAAGTTCCCATACAATTAAGTGAGAACCTTCTTCAGAGGGTTATTCCTGTTGAGGAAGGAATCTCTTTCAAAGAAGAGATGACATTTGATCTAAGTCTAGAAGAAGCTAGAGCTCTTCATCTTCCTCTAAGAGGAAGATGAATTTTCATACCAAGGCAAACAGGATGTTCAAAAGGAGAAATTGTTAGAACTATACAGAATCTTATTTCAATGGTTATCAAATATTTCCACAAAATATTTTTTCTCAACCCAGATCTTATCTACCCAAATGCTATGAACTGATCAAAGTGGAGCATCTCTGTTTAAACCACAGGGAGAGATGAGAGAGCTGAGAATTGAGGGTAAAGTCTCCCTTGCTCAGCTTTCCTAAAGCTTCCCGAACAGATCCTGAGATATACTTGTAAAACACAAAGCCTCCATAAAAAAAAAAAAAAAAAAGTGTAAAACCCATCATCCAGTTTGATGTTGGGGACAGTGAAACACAGACACCAAATGTGGTTTTTCCCAAGGTCGGAAGTGATTCCAAAACCGTACTTCAGTGCTTTTACCTTGTCCAAAAGCAACTAGTCCAGTGCTTTCATCATCAGACATTCCTGTGCATGTTGAAAGAGATTATTTTTACACCTGTGGTGTATCTTACAAGGGTACATGTGAAATTTACTAAGTGTAGAATATAAATGTCTTAACACAATAACTAAGAAAATGCTGCAAAGGCTATGTTAACCAGGTTGATGAAAATATTTCAAATTGTATGTAAAACCAGTACATTGTACCCCATGATTGCATTAATGTACACAACTATGATTTAATAAAAAAAGGAAAGAGATTATTTTTATTCTGTTAGTTTACATATTGTTGCAATGTCCCAAGAGACAAAGTCCCAAGAAATTAATGGAAGTATTAGCTTCTATAAGGTGTTATTACCTCAGTGCACATTAACCACATCTGGCTGAAATGCACAGTATCTATTAATTTATATCCAGGTTCCTATTAAATCACTACACTGGCAGTAATACCTGGACTCACCATCTCCTTAACCCAAATTAACACATGTTCTTACTGGTCTCAAATCTAAGGCAGGTTCCTACAATGAACAAGTGACTGGGAATACAGAAGAGGAGAAAATTAAAATAAATGATAGGGTGACCTTCTCACACCACTTGTGGTTTCTCAATTAACCAAAAGCCAGCCAGCTCTCTGTTGCTGTTCTTTCAGTAATAGGTTTCACCCTCCCATTTAGTGCCAGCCCACACGGGTGCACACATAGACACACACTTTGCTAATCAGATTGGCAGCAAATAGAATTAAACCATTAAGGCAATTAAGCAATTCTTAGATAACATTTGATCAGTTCAATGAAAATGCAAATTCATTCTTCTTTTAGAGAAATAAGTTGATGGAAAGTCATTTCATGTTCTATAATCTTCATTAAACTCTTTTCCAAATAAAGATCGTAGTGTTTTAGGCTCAGAGCTACACAGACAGAACTGATTTTTTTTTTTCACTTTTTGTTCTACTTTTTTTTTTCATTTTTTGTTCTACTCTTCTCATCCTTTTATAACCCATCATGTTTTTTTTGCCTCTAGATCAGCGGTTCTCAACCTGTGGGTCACGACCTATAGAAACTGTATTAAAGGGCTACGGTTTTAGGAAGGTTGAAAACCACTGCTCTAGACTCTTTAGGCATGTTTAGGTAAGCTTACCTCTTCTTTGTGCCTCAAGGCATACTCTGTTAATTTTCACTGACACCCGATGACTCATGCCTTAAACACCTTCTCACACCTTGATTTCAGATTACATCCTTACAGCATTCTGAAGTGATTGTGGTTGGATATTCATATGTCATAGATGCATTACTCAGCTTCTTACTATTCCTCTCTGTTCCCCACACTTAAGGTTCTTCTGTCTCACAAGCTGGTGGAGAAAAGAATGTTGCATCCAAAAATAGGTGCTTGAACATGAACCTGCGGTCTTTGTATTTTCACTGCTGGATTGTTACCAGCACTCTGCCACTGCACTCTGAGCTCTCAACAAGAAAATGATAAGCAAGTCACAACCTATGCTTTCTTCACCTGCCTAAGTGCTTTTTGTGCCCTAGCATAGGATTTTCAAACCTGATACTCCATCAGCTGGAGATGCTTAGAAATATTTATCCTCCAAGGTTTCAAACCTACTCTATTTTATTATTATAGGACTCAACTAGTCTTTATAAGATCTATGTCTAGGCACCCTATTTTATTTTTTTAATTAGCGATCATAACACATAGTCTGACACACAATCTGTCAATGATACAGAAAACTTTGGGTCCAAAGAGTGTTATGATGGCCTTGCATGTAAAGAAAAATAAGCTTTGTATGTTACAGGTCATATTATACACACACATAAAATGCACTGTATTGTGTGTGTATGTGTATACAGATGCATTTTATGTGCCTAAGTGTCATTAAAGGCAAGTAAAACCTAAGAGGCAGGTGACAAATAACATCATAGTCTGAGATATTGTATTCAGTCTGTCTCCTTTTCAGGGTTAATAAAGGACTGCAGCAGACTCATCCAGCGGGACACATGGCCTTGGCATGTCTACCTGAAGGTTTTTGAGAGCATTAAAGTAAACATTAATGGAAAAAATGGGAATGCTTCTCTGGAATGCCACCAGTGTTTTTCCATCACAAAGCAACTTTGTATTTTACTAATTCACTCACAGATACATATTTGTAGGAGAACACTTCTTTCTGAGAATATTTTGGATACTGATCAGCTACTGTTAAAGCCATCAAGGTGCCAATGTCACAGGGAAGAAAGATATTTTGAGAAAGACTTGAGCTCAGAATTCCAGTAAATATTTCTCACTTGTTTGTTCCTCTATACATAGACTTACATTTTCTCATTTAGAAAGACTTCTGAAGGGTGGACGTTTGGAAAGTGAACATATAATGTCCTCAGCAATACTGTAAAAACTCATTAACTTGTTAAACAAATATGTGAGATGATAAAGGATTATAAGGGGAAGTTTAATTATCTTATGTTTTAACTGGCTGTAAAAGCACCAATATTTTGAGGTGGGGAGGGTGTTTTGTTTTTTCTTTTCCTGAGGCATGGTCTCCCTTTCTTTTTCTCCCTGTCCTCTGGGGCAGAGTATAATACCCTCAGCATAGCTCCCTGCAACTTCAAACTCCTGGGCTCAAGTGATTCTTTTGCCTCAGCCTCCCAAGTAGCTGGGATTACAATTGTGTGTGACCAGGACCAGCTAATTTTTCTTTCTTTCTTTTCTTTCTTTCTTTCTTTTTTTTTTTTTTTTTTTTTTTTTTTTGTAGAGAGGGTGTCTTGCTCTTGCTCAGGCTGGTGTTAAACTCCTGGCCTTATGAAATCCTTCTTTTAGCTTCCCATAGTGCTAAGATTACAGACATGAGTCTGTACCTGGCCTTCAGTTCTTTTAGTTCTTTTTTTTTTTTTTTTTTTTTGAGACAGAGCCTCAAGCTATCCCCCTGGGTAGAGTGCCATGGCATCACAGCTCATAGCAACCTCCAACTCCTGGGCTCAAGCGAGTCTCCTGCCTCCACCTCCCAAGTAGCTGGGAC
>CAUYQV010025460.1:0-32277 GCA_963574575.1 Galagoides demidoff | reverse complement strand
CTCCTCCGGCCTGTGACTTGAGGAGGTCTACATTGGGAATTGCAGCAAGCAATCAATACTGTAGTGCTAGCATACTCCGCCCCCCACCCATCATTTATTTATCCAACACATTTTTTTTTTTTTAGTATTTTTTTTTTTTTTGAGACAGAGCCTCAAGCTGTCAACCTGGGTAGCGTGCTGTGGCATAATAGCTCACAGCAACCACCAACTCCTGGGCTCAGGCGATTCTCCTGCCTCTGCCTCCCAAGTAGCTTGGTGGGCCGGGCTGGATTCCAACCTGCCAGCTCAGGTGTATGTGGCTGGTGCCTTAGCCACTTGAGCCACAGGCACTGAGCCTATTTTTTTTTTTTTTTTTGAGACAGTCTTAAGCCCAGGGTAAAGTGTTGTGACATCATAGCTTGCAGCAACCTCCAACTTGGGCTCAAGTGATCCATCCTCTTGCTTCAGTTTTTCTCCTTTTTAGTAGGGATGGGGTCTCGCTTTTGCTCAGGGTGGTCTGAAACTCATAAGCTCAAACTATCCACCCATCTGGGCCTCCCAGAGTGCGAGGATTACAGGCGTGAGTGACCGTGCCCAACAGAAAAACTGTTTTAATATAGAATTCTCTGAGGTTTTTGTTTGTTTGTTGGCTGAGGCTGGCAAATGGGCCCTACCCTTTTAAGCCACAGGCACCGTCCCTCTCTGAGATATTTTAAGTAGAAAAAGATCAAGGCACAGAACAGTTGTATACAACCGCTGGTGTTATTTGAAAAAAAAAATACATATACTTATGTGGTTTTATGCATAGGTTATCTCTGCAATGTGGCTTATACAGATAAACTTATACAGTGGTTTTATCAAGATAAACCAATAAAAATGGTTGTCTCTAGGTTGGACAAAATGGGACCAGGATAGGGGGGAGAAGTAGGGAGGGTGGAAGAGTTTACTGTCTGCCTTACACTTCTATTTTGTACCATGTGCATATATTCAATTTAATCAACCAGTTAAAAAAAAATCTCTATTACTTCTGTATCAATACTCACTTTAAATTCTGGCATCAGATAGAGGGAGCGCTTTCAATTTCACTCAGACCGCCACATTAGTGTTTTTCTCAAGTGGAAACACTGACATCTTGTGGACTTTTAAGATAGTGCGGCTAAAGGCTTGGCACCTGTGGCTCACACCTAAGCTGGCGGGTTTGAATCCAGCCTGGGCCCTCCAAACAACAATGATGGCTGCAACCAAAAAATAGCCAGGCATTGTGGCAGGTGCCTGTAATCCCAGCTACTTGGGAGGTGGAGGCAGGAGACTCGCTTGAGCCCAGGAGTTGGAGGTTGCTGTGAGCTGAGACATTACGGCACTCTACCCATGGCAACAGCTTGAGGCTCTGTCTCAAAAAAAAAAAAAGATAGTGCAGCTAACTATCACTAAAATAATCATTTCTCAGTTCTGTTCCATTTCTCCACACTCTACTCCATTCTTCTCAACGAATATTCGTTGAATGAATATCCTGGGTTTTTCTCATCTGTCTAGTAATATTCAGCCTCAGGTATCCAGCACCTGAGGCATTTGTTACCAAAACTATAGTCATGAACAAAGTCATGTGGGTCTGGAAGGACATGCAGGAAATTGCCAATATCAACACAAAGTGGCAAGGGCCATGATTGAGATAATTCAGGTTTCCCTGGGAGCACACAGCAGGCTGAGCAGTTGGGAACTCTTCCTGAACCAAAGGGGCATCTGAGCTCTGCAGGAGGAGCCAGAATTGACCGGATGAAAGGGAATGTAGTAGCTGGTATAGCATGGGGGCACTTCTAGAATAGGGTCTGCAGGTAAAGGGAACACCATGCAGATTCACAGAGGCAAGAGTGCAATTCTTTTTGCAATGCATATTTAAGGAACAGAGTATTCAGTTGGCCAAAGTGTAGAGTATGAGAGGCTAAGGTGAAAAATAAAGCCTAACCAGAGAGATTAAGGAACTTAGTAGGTTCTCTCAGCAAGTACATGGTGCACCAAGAATTTGAACCCAGGACTCTGCCACTTCCACGTATTCTCACCATGAAGAGTTTGTTCCATGAGCCTACTGCTCTGCTCCTCCCTGGGCCCCAAACTGGACCTCTATCCTCCCTCTTTCCCATATTCCCTCCTTTCTCTTTTTCCTATTTTCCTTCCTTCCCTCTTTCCCTCCTTCCTTCCTTTCTTCATTCCCCTTCTGTGGGAGGTAGATAAGTTGATCTCTTGGTGGGGCACCACACTTCAGTCCAGGGGAAAGCATACAGACCCCTCTTTAAAAAGCCCATAATCTCTGTTACCTGGAGAGATGGAGTTGAGGTAGCTTCTCTTAGCAAGATGTCTGTGTATTAAAAATTCCTTCTTCCTTGGCAATCCTTGTTGCCTCAATAATTAGATCCTTGTGCAATGAGCAGCTGGACTTAGACCAACCCCCCCACCGTGGTTTTGACAAACCTCCAGCTCCAGTTAAGCACCCCCAGCTAATGCCATGTGGTACAGAGGTGAATTGTCTCCATCAAACATTATCCAGAATAAATGATGATTGTTGTGTTAAGTCATTACCTTTGGGGGTAAGAGTTTGTTACTAATTACAGTTTGTTACATAGCAATAGGTAAGCACCACAGCTGCTCCTGCCATTTGCCTAGAAGTGGGGAGAAGATATTTGCAAAAAATATAACTGACAAAAGGCTTACATCTATGATTTAGTAGGACTGCCATGATAAAATACTACACACACTACAGACTTGGTGGCTTAAAGAGCATGCGTTTATTTTTTCACAGTTAGGAAGCCTAGAGGTCCATGATTAAGGTACCCACAAGCTTAGCTCCTAATGAGGGCTCCATTCCTGACTTGCAGATGGCTGCCTCTTGCTGCACCCTCATATGGCCTTTCTAGAGATGGAGTTCTTGGTGTCTTTTCTCCTCCTCCTTTTTTTTTTTAATAAATCTTTTTATTTTATTATTATTAATTTTTTTGCAGTTTTTGGCTGGGACCGGGTTTGAACCTACCACCTCCAGTATATGGGGCCAGTGCCCTACTCCTTGAGTCACAGGCCCCGCCTTCTTTTTTTTTTGAGACAGTCTCAAGCTGTCATCCTGGGTAGAGTGATGTGAAGTCACAGCTCCCAGCAACCTCCAACTCTTGGGCTTAAGTGATTCTCTTGTGTCAGCCTCCCGAGTAGCTGGGACTACAGGCACCCGCCACAATGCCTGGCTATTTTTTGTTACAAACCTGGCCCCGACCAAACTGCAACAAGTAGTCCCAGCTACTCAAAAGGCTGAGGCAAGAGGATCGCCTAAGCCCAGGAGTTAGAGGTTGCTTTGAGCTGTGTGATGCCACGGCACTCTACTAAGGACGATAAAGTGAGACTCTGTCTCTACAGAAAAAAAAAAAACCTATCTGAGTGTTGTGGTGGGTGCCAGTAGTCCTAGCTACTGGGGAGGCTGAGGCAAGAGGATTGCTTGAGCCCAGGAGTTGGAGGTTGCTGTGAGCTATGATACCACTGTCCTCTAGCCTGGGCAACAAAGTGAGACTGTTTCAAAAAAAAAAAAAAAAAAAAGAAAGAAAGAAAGCAGGTGGAGCAGGAGGGGAGGGGTAAATTCACACCTAATGGGTACAGTGCACACTGTCTGGGTGAGAGGCACACTTACAACTCTGATCAAAGTGTACCAAAGCAATTCATGTAACAAAACATTTGCATCCTATTTAGTAGAACTAAAGTAGAAGAACTAGAAGTAGAAGAAGATGAAGAAGCAGAAGTAGAAGAGGAAGGCCCAAGGACTATCTTTTGACAGAGAGGAGAATAAGGACTATAACTTGGGGACAAGACAGTGTGTTGATGACCTTTCCCTGCAGATATATAGTACTTTTAGGGGTAGTGATTTAAAAGAACACATTGAATGGATCAGTAGCCACATATCAAATGTTGATCTGCTTCAACAAAGATATACTATCTGGCACAGCAGCTTAAATTGGGGCCGTTGCTTGGTGTTGTCAGGTTTTTAAACATTTCTCCATTTTGGTGGATGTGTAGTTGCAACAGATTTTAGTTTGCATTTCTCTAATGATTCATAATCAATCACTTTTTATATGCTTATTGGCCCTCTTGATTCCTTCTTTTATAAAGTGCCTGTTCAAGCATTTTGTCTATTTAGAACATTCTTTTTTTTTTTTTTTTGAGACTGAGTCTCATTATGTTGCCCTTGGTAGAGTGCTGCAGTGTTGTAGCTCACAACAACCTCAAACTCTTGGGCTTAAGCGATCTTCTTGCCTCAGCTTCCCAAGTAACTGGGACTACATGCACCTGCCACAATGCCTGGCTATTTTTTATTGTAGTTGTTATTATTGTTCAGTAGGCCAGGGCTGGGTTCGAACCCACCAGCCCGGGTGTACATGGCCAGTGCCCTAACCACTGAGCTATGGGCACCAAGCCAGGAATTCTTTTTATATTCTAGGATGTTATAGACTGACTTGCATCCCCCCACATTCTATGCTGTAGCCCTAACTCCCAATGTGACTATATTAAGAGACAGGGCCTAGAAGGGGTACTAAGTTAAGTGAGGTCATAAGGGTCTAATCTTAATCTGATAGGGCTTGTGTCCTGATAAAAAGAAGAAAAGACTGGGCAGCGCCCGTAGCTCAGTGGGTAGGGCACTGGCCACATACTCCAGGGTTGGTGGGTTCGAACCCGGCCTGGGCCAGCTAAAAAGACAATGACAACTGCAACAAAAAAAAAATAGCTGGGTGTTGTGGCAGGCACCTGTAGTCCCAGCTGCTCAGGAGGCTGAGTCCAGAGGATAGTTTAAGCCCAAGAGTTTAAGGTTGCTGTGAGCTGTGACTCCACATCACTCTACCCAGGATGACAGCTTGAGATTCTGTCTCAAAAAAAAAAAGAAGGCAGTGCCTATGACTCAAGGAGTAGGGTGCCGGCCTCATATACCAGAGGGGATGGGTTCAAACCTGGTCCCAGCCAAAAACTGCAAAAAAATAAAAAATAAATAAAATAAAAAGATTTATTAAAAAGAAGAAGAAAAAGAAATGACACCAGAACTCCATCTCTAGAAAGGCCATATGAGGGTGCAGCAAGAGGCAGCCATCTACAAGTCAGGAATGGAGCCCTCATTAGGAGCTAAGCTTGTGCGTACCTTAATCATGGACCTCTAGGCTTCCTAACTGTGAAAAAATAAACACATGCTCTTTAAGCCACCGAGTCTGTAGTGTGTGTAGTATTTTATCATGGCAGTCCTATTAAATCATAGATGTAAGCCTTTTGTCAGTTATATTTTTTGCACATATCTACCCTTGGTAAAGCGCTGTGGTGTCACAGCTCACAGCAACCTCCAGCTCTTGGGCTTAGGTGATTCTCTTGCCTCAGCATCCCGAGTAGCTGGGACTACAGGCACCCGCCACAACGTCCAGCTATTTTTTTGTTGCAGTTTGGCCGGGGATGGGTTTGAACCCACCACCCTAGGTATATGGGGCCAGTACTCTACCCACAGAGCCACAGGCGCCACCCTCAGATAGTTTTTCTTTTTTTCAAGTATAGAGGTGGGGGGGTCTCACTCTTGTTCAGGCTGGTCTTGAACTCCTGAGCTCAAGCAATCCACTTGCTTTAGCCTTTGGGAGTGTTAGGATTACAGACATTAGCTGCCTCACCCAGCCACCTGATTTCTGTTGAGTTTTACTACCTAATGTGCACATGAATGCTGATCAATTAGTTCCAATGCGATGGTGAGCACATGTGGTGTTTGTTTTTCCATTCTTGTGAAATTTCACTCAGAAGAATGGTGCCTTAAATTTTACATTCCACAGCGGCACATTGGTCTGGTATATTGGTGGCATTATGCTGATTAGTCCTGGAGAATAGAAAATGCCAAGTAATCTGGATGCCCTAGTAACACACATGTGGTGGAGGTTAGACCCTACAAAAATTCAGGGATCCACCAAATTGATGAAATTTTTAGGATTCCAGTGGTCTGAGGAATGCTGGAACATTCTTTCAAAATAAAGGACAAGTTATTGCACTTTATTTTTAAGAAAAATACAAAATTTTAATCTTTACAAATGACAGTCATGTCAAGACCCCTAATTTTAAAAAGTTGTTTTCAATCTTAGTCAACTGACTTGATTTTGAAAATATCTTCTGCTGTGTACTTTTCTCGTCAGCCTGAGGTGCTCTGTAAATCTGCTCACAACAAAAGCTGCTCAACTTTCCCCTGGGACTAACAACTTGAAAGCCAACCCACCCAGCTCACAAACCTAAGGTGGACTCTGCTCCCATAGGTCACAGAACTTCGTTCTTCCAGCTCTGTGACCCCAAAATCCTATAGCCTCTGAAGCCCAACACCCAAGTCCAGGCATTGCAAGGAAGAGCTAAGATGCTAAGGAAGTTATTGCATCTTACAAACTCATACCACCAAGTGATGCTTTTGATGGACCTCTTTGGATTTGGGGAGCAACAAACTTCACACTTAGGAATACTTGTACTGCTCTGACCCATTTATAAAGTGACTCAGAAGGACACTAGTTTGAAGTGGAGCCCAGAGAAATAAAGGGCTTTGTAGCCAGTCCAGGCTGCAATGGAAGCTGCCTTGCCACTTAGTGGGAAAATGCTATACTGAGAATCAGTTCAGGCTTGGCGCCTGTGGCTCAATTGGCTAAGGCGCCAGCCACGTACACCTAAGGTGGCGGGTTCAAATCCCCAGCCAGGCCCGCCAAACAACAATGATGGCTGCAACCAAAAAATGGCCGGGCGTTGAGGCGGGCGCCTGTGGTCCCAGCTACTTGGGAAGCGGAGGCAGGAGACTCGCTTGATCCCAGGAGTTGGAGGTTGCTATGAGCTGTGATGCCATGGCACTCTACCCAGGGGGATAGCTTGAGGCTCTGTCTCAAAAAAAAAAAAAAAAAAAAAAGAGAATCAGTTCAGAGCAGGTTCTAAGTTACAAGTAAGTTAAATGAAAGAGTGGCCCAGTCTATATTGCCCACCTCTCTTGCATTCATGCCTCTTCTTGAATTCACACATCTAACTTCATGGAGGTCTTATAACCAGCAGGCAAAGGAGAAAAAACTTTCATAATGGTCTATGGCTGAGTGGACCTGATATGTTTTTGTAGCCAAAACTAAACAGCTGCCGCAGTAATACTTTACTATGACCCGAAAACAAAGAGTGGTGAGTAGTATACTTGGTCGCCACTTTGAATGGAGGACAAACAGTTTGCGGTAAGAGCATAAATGGATTCCTGGGCAGTGGAGAATGATTTACCTCATTGGCTGGGGGCCTAGAAAGATCATTATTGGAAAAGAAGAGACAAGGTGGTCTGGGGAAGAATCATGTGAATGGATCTATGGAAGTAGATACAAAGTGAATGGATCTTAGTGACTGCTGGGTAGCATCACTGCAGTGATGCTACCCAGGGAGGTGGGTAACTAGGTGTTTAGGATGCCTCATCTGTAATAATAAATGCCATCTCTGTCTTTCTTATGTCACCCAGTATTTTCACAATGGGCCCACGAACAGAAAGGCCATAGTGGCAGGAAAAAAAGCTACACATGAGCACAACAGCCTAGGCTCTTAGCCAGATCTGGCTTTTACTAGTGATGAATGCTTGTCCTGTCAGCAGGAGAGATTACTGCTGCCCTCGATATGGTGTCACCCTTCAGGACAGCACCAGCCACTTGGTGGAGATATTATTACAAAGGACCTCTTCTAATGGAGGGGGAAGTGATTCCCCCTTACTAAAACTGACACTTGTTAAAATGCTGGTCTTTCCTGACTTAGATGCATTTCCCCGCACCACTTTCCCAAGGGGTTAAACCAGCAGTTATCAACCTGTGGGTCACAACCCTTTTGGGGGTCCAACGACCCTTTCGCAGGGGTTACCTAAATACATCCTGGGTGTCAGATATTTACATTACGATTCATAACAGTAGCAAAATTACAGTTATGAAGTAGCAACGAAAAGAATTTTATGGTTGGGGGGTCACCACAACATGAGGAACCATATTAAAGGGTCACAGCATAAAGAAGGTTGAGAACCACTGGCTTAGACTTAGGGAATGCCTGATCAACTGACATGGAATCCCATAAAGTCCAGCCTTGGACCAAAGGACCTGTTTTGTGGGAAATGAAGTGCAAAACAATAATCACAATATTCACTGGTCCTACTGTATTCCATGTACTTGAAAGAAGTTGGCAAAACAGAATGGTGAAATAGTTTATTCAAGGCTCAGCAAGGATGCCACTTAAGGACAAGACTCTGTGGGTGGGGCACTGTACTCCAGGATAGTATTTTCACTAAATCAATAGGCAGTATACAAAGAGGGACTGGTCCCTCTCACCATCGCTCCTGGTAACTAGCCCCCAGACGTTTGCTCATCCCCTTAACCTAAGGTGGCCAGATGTCCAGATTTTGGCGGGACAGTCCCGATTTTTAACAATTTGTCCCTCTTCCTGTGACGTTTTAAAAAAGTCCCGACTTTTGGAAAGACTGCCGGACAAGCTAGGAACAGCAGGAGAATGGGAAGGGAATATAAGGTTTTCAGCTGCTGAAAAGGTTAAGGTAACTCCATTTGGGAATGAAGAGGTTAATGTAACCTCATTTGGAAATGAAAAGGCTAATGTAAATTACCTACTTCCCTCCTGGGCAAGGTCGCCCAGGTGGAATGGGTATCAGAAGGATTCTGGCTCCCTCCCTTGCTTCTAGGCAAGGACAATTAGCTCAGAAGGAGTCAAACTGTCTGGAACAAACAAGTAGGCCCCCACCCCCCCAGAAGGTCCCTAACCATAAACAGCTCAGCCAATACCCACTCCCCACCCCCCCATCAATGATGTCCCGCTTTACCAATGTTAAAGTCTGGTCACCTTACCTTACCTTAACCTCAGACTGCTGGATTGAGGTACTGCTTCCCTGCAAGGAGGACTTTTCCCCTGGGGGACACAATAAAGCCTCCATTTAATCTGAATCTACAACTGTGATCTGGTCACTTTGAGCTCCTTTTGCTTGTGACCCAGAGACACTAGAATCTGTGCCTGACTCTGATTACCACAATGAGGGAGGGGAGTGCCATGCAGTGAGGACAGCAAGGAGAGTATCTGCCACGCTGGGAGCAGTGATGTGTCTAGGTACTTCCAAGCTGGGAACAACTGTGAATAAGCAATAGCAGCAACCACCACCTGACAAGGGCAAGACCACCGTGAGAGGAAGGTCTGAGTCCTCCTACTAGGTAGGAAAACTTGATGAGAGAAAGTGCTCAAATGGAGATGCAGGGAGAGCGGAAGAGAGGAGAAAGATAATGATCTCAATTGCCGTTTGGGAACTAGTTACAACTAATGAGATTGCAGTTTGTTTCAGGAATCCCTATGTATTAAATCTTGGATGGGGTCACAGCTGGCTACCATCTTTAATAGGGTGAGTTTAACAGAATAGACATGAGATACAAGGGGATCTTAGGGGTGCAAACTGTGATTGTCCCAGAGTCTGTGGTACCCTGGGTCACATCTCCTTAGCTTCCTTCTGAAGTTAGCCATTGCTGTGGTTGATACTTCTTTGTGATTGCAAACTCATCTAGGTGACGACATCCTACCTCAGGCAAGAATCTGGTTATATCATCACTTGATATTTCATTTTTTGGTATTTAAACTCTACCTAGAATCCAGGAGCAATTAAGATTTGCCTTAATAGCTAGCAGAAAGGGACATGATTTTATTCTAAACCCTGAATGGTCTGCTCTGTGATTCTTCTCCTGGGGCTTGTCAGAGGTCCCTGTATAATTTCTCTTTCTGCTATAGACACCATGGGGTTGGGTTGGCTGTGTCTCAAGACCCAAATGGCAGGGCAGCTTTGTGATCCAGCTCAGGCTCAGCTGAGAGTGGGAGTTTAAAAAGGGAATTTGGTATGAAGGGCATGCAGGAGTGGCAAGGAGGTGCTGGTCAGCATGACTTGTCCTCCTGACTGTTTTGAATTATTGCTCCAATTGGTGAATGGGCTGGGCCTTCTTGAAAGCTGTTTATCTGTAGATTAACTACGACCTTGAGATCATCTCCCAGTGGGAGCCTGGGCTGTTTCAAGACTCATTCTCTGGAATTTCTGAATAGGCACATAATTAGAGGGAGGAAAACTTAGGCAGGAGAGTGTCTGGTGAGAAGAAGGAGGATAGAGGTCAATGTTTCCTTGCTAGGAGCATAACAAGAAATGGACAGGAAAATTTCAAAATAGGGCACTGGGAAAAAAACTGGGCACTGGTTAGAGCTTGAGAAATTTAGACTAGCTATGGAGACTTTTCTTGCTCTGGGCCCTACTCAAAACTGTAAGCTTTCTGGATTACTTAGTGAATGGGTTGGAGCAACATACTCAAATATAGCATCTGCTGCCTGAAAATTCCAACAGGCCTAACAAGCATTGTGCCCCTTATTCGGTGTGGACAATGTAAGGTTAAGCAACCTGCCCCTCATTTGTTAAGCCATATTTCAACATGCCCCAGGCCTTGGCTCCTAGAAACTTACCTGTGTATCAGCTCCCTGGCTTCACAGGGCTTTTCAGCCATCCTCAGGAATGCCTGTGTTCTACCAAAGTACCCAGGCTGCTGATACTTCCCACTCAGTCCAATTAGCGTAATGTCATCAATGTAATGGACCAGCATGATGTTCCCTGGGTTATCAAGATAATCAAGGCCCCCTTCTGGCTATGTTATGCTAGAAAGCAGGAGGTTAACATAGCCCTGAGGAAAAATAGTGAAAGAATGTAGTTGTCATGCCACATGAAGGCAGTTTGCTTCTGAGGTGAAAAGAAAACATTTTCCAGCTGCCAGGGCCTGTATTGTGTTGCTCCATCAAAGACACCATATTCAGGTTGTAGCTTTAATTGGATTCACTAACTGATTAAGTTAATAATAATCCATAGTCGGTGGCACCTGTAGCTCAAGCAGCTAAGGCGCAGGCCACATACACCAGAGCTGGCAGGTTCAAATCCAGCCTGGGCCTGCCAAACAACCATGACAACTACAAACAAAAAAATAGCCAGGCATTGTAGCGGGTGCCTGTAGACACAGCTACTTGGGAGGCTGAGGCAAGAGAATCACTTAAGTCCAGGAGTTAGAGGTTGCTGTGAGCTGTGATGCCACAGCACTCTACCCACGGCGATCGCTTGAGGCTCTGTCTCAAAAAAAAAAAAAAATAATCCGTAGTCATCTTCCAAGATCTATCAAGATTTTGCATCTGCCGAAAGAACATATTAAACAGGACTGTGGTAGGACTAACTCTGCTGCATCTTTCAAGCTCTGGTTGTGGTACCAGTCTTCACAGTTATCTCAGGTATGCATTACTATTGTGGTGCTACGGGTAGGAAGGCTTTGTTTCCCCAAACAGAGCTAGAACACACAGGTCTGGACAACTATAAGGCGATAGAAGTATCGTCCCTGACACAATTTGGTAACTCACTTGTGGAACCCATGTTTCCTATAACCTCAAGCCCTGACAAATTCCTATTCGTGTGTGTGACTGTGCACACGTGTGCCCTGGAAGCTGTGCACTCTGGACTCCCCATGCCAGAGGACCAGCTGACAAAGAAAGGCATTTTTTTTTTTTGAGACAGAGTTTCACTTTGTTGCCCTTGGTAGAGTGCAGTGGCATCACAGCTCACAGCAACCTCAAACTCAAACCTTAAGCGATTCTTTTGCCTCAGCCTCCCAAGTAGCTGGGACTACAGGCACCCGCCACAATGCTGGGCTACTTTTTGGTTGCAGTTGTTTAGTTGGCCCGGGCTAGGTTCAAACCCACCACCCTCCGTGTATGTGCCTGGGGCTGTAACCACTGTGCTATGGGCACCATGCCAACAAAAGGCATTTCCTTACTACCAGGGGTAGTTGATTCTGATTCATGTGAATGGCAAGGGTTGCTGTATCATAAGAGAGAAAGAGCATGCGTGAAACTCAGGGGATTCACTGGGATATTTCTTGATGCTTTTATGCCTAGTGAGAACTGTGAATGGGCAATTGCAGCAACTGTGGCTTGACAAGAGCAAGGCAAGAGGGCCGAAGGTCTGAATTACCCCAGCCGGCAGGACACCAGACCAGACAAGGTGCTGAGTAAGGGCGAGGGAAGCCTAGAATGGTTGGTAGGGCCCTGAATATCAGTTATGACCAGCTATGACAATGAGTTTAACTTGTGTTTGTTTGTTTGTTTGTTTTTTAGCAGATTGCAACTGGCCATCAACTTGAAGGATTGGCTTTAAAATTCTCTTCATGGGGAAAAAGTGAGAGCATCAATTTTGCTCAGACAAGATCTGGATGTGAACAGAGACAAACTGATCTAAGTGGTACAGTGGATGGATGGCAACCTCCAACTCCTGGGCTTAGGCGATTCTCTTGCCTCAGCCTCCTGAGTAGCTGGGACCACAGGCACCTGCCACAATGCCTGGCTATTTTGTTGTTGTTGTTGTAGTTTGGCCGGGGCTGTGTTCAAACCCACTACCCTCTGTATACGGGCCAGTGCCCTACCCACTGAGCTACAGGTGCTGCCTCACTTGTCCTATTTTCTGACTGGCTTGGCCACAAGCAAGGCCCATTTCATTCCTGTGGTCATGGCCCTGGCTCTGGCCATCTTAGCCTGCCCTTGGGGTTGAGGGTCAGAGTTCATCATAGCTTCTGTCACTTCCCTTTCCATAGCAGCTGCAAGTGTTTAGGAAAGGGAGAGTATGAGCTCTTGCCCAGAGTGTGCACATTCCAGGGTTCCCACTCAGCCCTGGCGATGGTAGCAGAGAGTCCCTTAGGCATGGGAGGTGGATCCTGCTTTGAAACCACAAGCTCCCCTCTCTTCCTTTCTGTGGACAAGAGGCCTGTAGGACAGCAGAAGTGTCCTCGTACTCTGGCTGAATGGGCACACTATCCCCTCTGGGTCACAATCATACAAGCCCTGGCTGCTGTCTTTGCTGTAAGATCTTAAAGGTGCTGGTGTTAGGCTGAGCTGCCTGTTTGCTCTTTGTCTTTTGCTTCTGCATTCAGGCAAAAGATGGTACTTCGTTGCTGGCACTTGTACTTGGTGCACGTCTGCTTATCCCTAAGATACCGTGAAACTTAGACAAACTTTCACATTCTTTTATTTTTCTTTTCAGTCCCTCACCTATTTTACATAACTCTTTGATTCTCTATCAAAAAGAGTCTATTTTTAATTCCTTGACATTTCCCCCGTTCTCTTTTTCTGTTACACTGACACCTTCTTTTACCTTAACTGACTTTGTACTTGAGTTTGTTCAGCCTGACACCACAAGCCCAGATTGTTCCCCACTTTCCCAAGCAGTGTGCAAGCCACCCTCCTCCTGGGGACCCACTCTTTGGAGGGCCTTGGTGACCCATGCACAATACCCTGAGTTTACTGACTTTGTGCATTTTATTCCTATTAATTAAGTCAGATACCTTCCCTTCTTCCCTGGCAGTAGAGTTCCTCCCTGCTCAGTATTGCCCACCTGATATTTCTCCACCTCTTACTTATATTTTTCCATCTTCCATAGTACTTCCCCACCCTCCAAATTACCCTCACTTTATGCAAATATTCCCTCACTTTCTGCAAGTATGTACTTACTTTAAAAAATATTTTCCATGTTTGATGCATGTCTTTTGGAGATTTGTTTTCTCCTCAAGCCTACTATGTTAGAGTGCCATGGCATCACAACTCACAGCAACCTCAAACTCGGGCTTAAAAGATTCTTTTGCCTCAGCTTCTCAGGTAGCTGGGACTACAGGCACCTGCCACAACACTTGGCTTTTTTTTTTATTGTTGTCGTTGTTGGTTAGCAGGCCCTGGCCAGGTTCAAACCCTCCAGCCCCAGTGCATGTGGCGGGCACCCTAACCACTGAGCTATGGGCACTGAGCCCTCAAGCCTACTCTTAAAGTTTATATTCTTGGGTATGACCAAAATACCAGTGCATGACTCACAGTTTGGAATGATCAATATAAACATTAAATTAATAATATTGTGAGCTAGTGTGTTTGTTTGTTTTTTTTTGAGACAGAGCCTCAAACTGTCCCCCTGGGTAGAGTGCTGTGGCATAGTTCACAACAACCTCCAACTCCTGGGCTCAAGTGAGTCTCCTGCCTCCGCCTCCCAAGTTGCTGGGACCACAGGCGCCCACCACAACACCTGGCTATTTTTTTTTTCGGTTGCAGCTATTATTATTGTTTGGCGGGCCTGGGCTGGATTCGAACCTGCCACCTTAGGTGTATGTGGCTGGCGCCTTAGCCACTTGAGCCACAGGCGCTGAGCCAGCTAGTGTGTTTATTATTACCACTTTGTGGTTCCCTTTGTGAAGCACTCCCCTGACTATTTAGGATCTTTATCAGCTCACCTTTATTTTCATACTGGTCCCAATTCACTGTGACCATGCTCAGATATACATACATATACCATATATATATTTTTTTTGGGGGGGGACAAAGTGTCACTTTGTCACCTTCAGTAGAGTGCCATGGCATCACAACTCACAGCAACCTTAAACTCATGGGCTTAAGTGATTCTCCTGCCTCAGCCTCTTGAGTAGCTGGGATTACAGGTGCCAGCTACAATGCCCAGCTATTTTTAGAGACGGGGTCTTGCTATTGCTCAGACTGGTCTGGAACCTGTGGGTCCAGGCAATCTACCCACTGCGGCCTCCCAGAGTGCTAGGATTACAGGCATGAGCCACTATGCTGGGCCTCAGAGTTTCATTCCATTGACCTGGGTTGAGTGCTGCAGCACCATCATAGCTCACAGCAACCTCAGTCTCTTGGGCTCAAGTGATCCTCTTGACTTAGCTTCCATAGTAGCTGGCTGTCACGAGCACATGGTTGGCTTTTCTGTATGTAGTAGAGACAGGGTCTCGCTCTGGTTCAGGCTGGTTTCCAGCTCCTGAGCTCAAGCAGTCCACCCGCCTCGGCCTCCCTGGGATTACAGGTGTGAGCCACCATGCCTGGTTGGGACTCACATACTTTTCAGGATCTTCTCTATTATCCATTCCACTCTTCCTTCCCAAACCCACTACTTCTAAACCTTCAAGCAAGATGTTGAATGGGCTCTCTTTCCCAAAGCTTTTCCATCAGAAGAGGAGAACTTATCCTCCTAGCATATTTCTCTTGAGGGTTAGTCGTGTTCTGATAATGACTTAATTTTGTTTAGGGACAGAACTTTAATAAATTAGAATTTTTCTTCTGACTATATCATGTTGATGTCTACAAAACAACTTTTTTTTTTCATTCTTGATATATTCTGGACCCAAACACACTCAGATTCTGGCCATTACCTCTATTTTAAAGAAGAGGGAAAATATCTGAAGAAAAGATTTCCATCCATAAGATGAAACTAGTTTCACTTTTTTAAATGCAAATGCTCAAATCAATTTTTGTTTTCTTCTGAGATAGAGTCTCACTGTATTGTCCTCAGTAGAGTGTCATGGACTCATAGCTCACAGCAGCCTCAAACTCTTGGGCTCAAGCAATCCTCTTGTCTCAGCCTCCTGAGTAGCTTGAACTATAGATTTTTTTAGAGATGGGGTCTCATACTTGCTCAGGCTGGTCTTGAACCTGTGAGCTTATGCAATCCACCTGCCTCAGCCTTCCAGAGTGCTAGGATTACAGGGATGAACCACCGTACCTGGCCAAATGCTCAAATTTAGATGACCACAAATGGAATACTCTTTATGAATACTCCGAATTTGATTGAGTAGAGTGGATATTTGCCACAGAGTGCACCTGTTTTTTGGTTTTTTTTTTTTTTTTTTTAATAATTGTTACCTGCCACAACGCAAGATGTTTGTTGGGTCAGCGAGGATTGGACCTGGATGGCTTGAATCCATTTTGCTCAGATCATTATTCATTTTAGAGGCTAGAATAGATAAAAAGTAGAATAGTATTCATTGTTCAGGTAGCAGTAAGTACTGTAAGGTGTAGGGAGACAGGGTTTCTTCAGAAAAGTAGAGGAAACAAACCTATGTTGAGTGTTTGAGAAGGTGAAAGAGCAATCATTAGAATTTACCCCCTTTCCAGTTCTATCTAAAGCTGACTCTGGTGCTGAATTCATTTAAAAGGTCACTGTACAGGATGCTCATAATATATTATTTTTAACTGTGGAAAACCAGAAACAGCATGAATGCCTAATGCTAGAAAAACAGTTACTGCGTGGAATAATAATGTAGTCTTTTTAAAAATAGACTTTATTTTTTAGAACAGTCTTAGGTTTATGGAAAAATTGGGAAGCTACCGCAGAGATTTTCCAGATACCCCACACCCAGTTTTCCTCTATTACTGATGCCTTACGTCAGTATGGTCCATTTGTTACATTTAATAAACCAAAACTGACACTGGATTATTAGCTAAGGTCCATACTTCATTCAAATTCTCCTGGTTTTTACCTAATGTTTTTTCTGTTTCAGAAACCCATCCAGGGTCCCACATCATATTTAGTTGCCACATTTCCTTGGACTCCTTTTGACCATAGCAGTAGTTAAAATGTTGTCCTTTTAACAAACTATAGAAACGATCCCTCAAAGTATAGTCTTATGTTGTCCTTTTAATAGTGAACACAATAAAAAAAAGTGTGAGCATATTTATATGTAAGAATAAACACTAAAAAGAGATATAGGCCAGATGTGGTGGCTCACACCTGTAATCCCAGCACGTTGGGAGGCTAAGGTTGGAGGATCACTAGAGGCCAGGAGTTAGAGGTTGCCGGCAGCTATGATTGTCACACTGCACTTCAGCCTTAGTGATAGAGCAAGACCCTGGATCAAAAACAAACAAACAAACCAAACAAATTAAATAACACAAAGAAAGAAAGAAACATAAAGAAATAAGACTGTGTTGGGTCATATGGTTATGGTGGAAATTACATATTTACATTATTTGTTTTTTATTATATTCTAACATTGATTCGATTATAAATTTGGAACTTTTCACCTTTACTTGTCCTTATCCCAGGTTTACATAGTCTTTGACTCACACACAAACAGCCTATAGATATCAACTCCAAAACAGCAGGTGGGCACCCAAGAGTAGGCCTCTGTAGCTCAGGTAAGGTTGGTTGGATGCTCTGAGCTATGAGTAGCATGCCACTTCTTCTGAGCTCTTTATCTCTTGCCCATCTTTTTTTTTTTTAATACTGAAATTGAATTTTTATTCCAAATAACTGTAATATCTAGAAAATAGACAAGCACTAACACTCAAAACAATCTGCTTAATTGGAAATTAAAAGTAGTTGATTTATGGGAGAGCAAACAGTGGGGTGCTAGTGGTGGCACTCTGATAATAGTTATGCCCAAGAAAGTATGAAAATAACCAGTGTTCTGATATACAATCTGGATATGCAGCATTTATAGCAAATAACATAAAAAAAAAGAAGGAAGAAAGGAAAAGGAAAGAAAAGAGGGGAAAAAACCACCTCAAAATCCCAAACCTCAGAAATTAATGTTCATTTGACAACACAGTGGCGAAGACTGATCCCATCCTTTTGAGACTGAAATAAAAACAGGCAATGGTGCTTGAGTTTACATAGGGAAGAACGTTCTCAATTTCTGAGCCTAGAAATCTAATTCTTCTTCTTCTTCTTTTTTTTTTTTTTTTTTTGAGACAGAGTCTCACTTTGTTGCCCTCAGTAGGTGCCCTGGCATCATAGCTCACGGCAACCTCAAATTTTTTTATTTTTTATTTTTTTGAGACAGAGTCTCATGCTGTCACCTGGGTAGAGTGCTGTGACATCCCAGCTCATAGCAATCTCCAACTCCTGGGCTCAAGCGATTCTCCTGCCTCAGCCTCCCAAGTAACTGGGACTACAGGCGCCCACCACAACGCCTGGCTATGTTTTGGTTGCAGCCATCATTGTTGTTTGGCGAGCCCAGGCTGGATACAAACCAGCCAACTCAACTGTATGTGGCTGGTGCCTTAGCTGCTTGAGTCACATGTGCTGAGCCAGCAACCTCAAACTCTTGGGCTCAAGCAATTCTCTTGCTTTAGCCTCCCAAATACCTAGGACTACAAGTGCTGGCCACAACACCCAGCTATTTTCAGAGATGAAGCCTTGCTTTTGTTCAGGCTGGTCTTGAACCCATAAGCTCAGGCAATCCGCCTGCCTTGGACTCCCAGAGTGCCAGGATTACAGGCATGAGCCACCGCACTTGGCCAATTCTTTTGTTTTTTAAAGATGGGTCTTGGGGTTCCACGCCTGTCGCTCAAGCAGCTAAGGCACCAGCCACATACACCAGAGCTGTTGAGTTCAAATCTAGCCCGGGCCTGCCAAACAACAACGACAACTACAACCAAAAAATAGCTAGGTGTTGTGGCGGTCATCTGTAGTCCCAGCTACTTGGGAGACTGAGGCAAGGGAATTGCTCGAGCCCAGGAGTTTGAGGTTGCTGTGAGCTGTGATGCCCAGGGCAACAGCTTGAGGCTCTGTCTCAAAAATAAATAAATAAATAAATAAATAAATAAATAAATAAATAAATAAATAAAAATAAAGATGGGTCTTGGGCTGGGTGTGGTGTCTCACACTTGTAATCCTAGCACTCTGGGAGGCAGAGGTGGGTAGATTGCTTGAGCTCAGGAGTTGGAGATCAGCCTGAGAAAGATCAAGACCACTTCTCTACTAAAAGTAGAAAAAACTAGTTGGGCATGGTGGTGTGCACCTGCAGTCCCAGCTACTCGGGAGGCTGAGACAAGAGAATTACTTGAGCCCAAGAGTTTTAGGTTGCTATGGGCTATTACAATGCCATGGCACTCTATTCAAGGTGACAGAGTGAGAGTATGTCTCAAAAAAAAAAAAGAAAGAAAGAAAGAAAAGATGGGTCTCACTCTATCACTCATGCTATTCTGGGACACAGTGGCTTGATCATAGCTCACTGCAATTTTGAACTCCTGTGCTCCAACAATCCTCCACCTCAGACTCCTGAGTAGCTAGGACTACAGGTGCACAGCCCCCTTCACCTCCCAGCTAATTTTTAGAAGTCCAATGCACTATCCATCGGGTGATGGAGCCCCCAGTTAATTAAAAAAATGTTTTTTCTGTAGAGACAGGGGTCTTGTTGTGTTACCCAGGTGGGTCTTGAACTCTTGGGATCAAGCAATTCTCCTGCCTTAGCCTCCCCAAATGCTGGGATTACAGGCATGAACCACCATGTCCAGCCTTCAGAAATCTAATTCTTTTTTCTTTCTTTCTTTTTTTTTTTTTTTTTTTTTGTCCAGGGCTGGGTTTGAACCTGCCACCTCCAGCATATGGGGCCGGTGCCCTACCCTTGTGAGCCACAGGCGCCATCCCAAGAAATCGAATTCTTTAGTAGGTTGCAAGACTTCTTGATCCAGTTGGGGAATAATCACCATGCAGTTATTTATTTCTCTATATTTATTTTTTCTTTCCTTCAGGCACCGAATGTTTCCCTTTCTTCAGTAACAAAGCACCCCTCCCCCATTGCTTGCCATGTAGAACTAATTCATGTGTGTGAATGAATATAAGGAAGGTTTAGGCCTCTTATGCCCAGACTGTGGGTAGACTCTGCTATGCATAAAAATGGGAAGGGTGCAGAGAAGGGAGAGAACAGAACAGGCTTTCTGGAATTTAAAGGGTTTTGAAACCATTTCAGGGAAGTGGAAGGCCTTACTGGAGGAGCGTATCCAGATGCTCACCAAACTGTTTCCTCCCCTTCCCGGGAACACATTTGCAGAACATTTTCCAGTTCTCTTGGAGGTGCGTGTTGTCATAGGACTGAGCTGTAGCCCGCAAAATTTGGGCAAAAGGGGTCTAGCCCATAAAATCTTGAAGAACATTGGTGAAAGAAAAACCATCATGGTACCAGCACCACCCCCCAACTCAGCACACACACCTGTCTTCTCATATGCTCAATCCCAAATCTCCTGAACATTATCCACACTCCACCTCAAACTTGCTAGTGAGTGACAATCCAATCACAGGAAACTTCTGCATCCAGCTCCTAGTCCAGGATCCCTGGGTACAGTTTGCATCCAATCTTCATATTGTTACTGATGACTCAGCAACCCACAGATAAGTGATAAAGGCCTCCACCTCCACCTTGCAGTTCCAACAAGTTTTAGCCTATCACAAGCAACTCTTCATTTTTGCTATCAATTTTTGCATTAGACCTGTTGGTTGACAGAAATCCTGGGTGTCTGGCAAAGTAACAAAGGATCCCGAAGCCAAGAGAGAATGAAGTTGGTTGTGGTATCTGTAGTATTTGTAATTGAGACCTGTGGAGCAGTGATATTCTGCCATGCAGGCTGGTAAACAGAGAGAAACAGATGAAGAGTGTGCAGAGTTTATATTCACAGCTTCCAAACTCCTCTCCAGAGGGCCCACTGCACTCCCCGTTGGGGTTCTGTGAGATACTTTTGTATTTTTATAATAAATTCCAACCCTCTCTCCCAATCTCTCCCCCAGTTCTTTTTTGCTTAATTAGCTTGAATTGGTTTTCAGAACATGTAATTAAAGAATCCTAAGTAATATGGTTGTACAAAGTTTTGAAACACAAGAGAAGAAAGAATCTGCTAACAATTAGGTTTTATCTACTTTCTCGACTTAAAAGAATGGATTTCAAACTGATATATTCAGCTCTTTCATGATTTCTAGCTTTCTTTCTCTCGGGGGTAGGATGATCAGCTTTTAGAAATTTCCCTAGGGAGGCTCGGTGCCTGTAGCTCAGCGGCTAGAGCACCAGCCACATATACCAGAGCTGGCGGGTTCGAATCCAGCCTGGGCCTGCCAAACAACAATGACAACTACAGCCAAAAAAAACAAAAACAGCTGGGCATTGTGGTGGGCACCTGTAGTCCCAGGCACTTGGGAGGCTGAGACAAGAGAATCGCTTAAACCCAAGAGTTTGAGGTTGCTGTGAGCTGTGATGCCATGGCACTCTACCAAGTGGGCCAAAGTGAGTCTCAGTCTCAAAAAAAAAAAAAAAAAAAAGGAAAGAAAGAAAGACAAGAAATTCCCCTGTGAAGTTTATATAAGAATGATATCTATACTTGATTGACATCTTAGGTTAAGAGATCCCTGCTAGAAGGAAAATATAATCCCTGAATAAGAGTTTTAGGTCAAAATCCCCACTATTATCCATTCTTAATATCCTTATTCCTGCCTCAAAGGGCTGTATCTCTGGAATATTAGTTTGGTAACAGATATGGAATGTTTGTGTTGATGGGGTGAAATCTAGAAACTAAAAAGCAAATTGGGGAGCAATTGCAATAGTGAAAAGGAAATATTTTTCTAGATCATGGTAAAGGGAAAGGAAAAGAAGGAATGGCTTTGGGAGGTGTGCAGGAATAAACTGATGGGATTTTGAGTCGGCCGTCAGGAGAGGCTGAGGCGGTGAGGACCTAAGGCTCCATCTGCAGCACTTCCTTGTGTTACTGCATCATTAAAATTAGGAGTTAGATCACATTTTACCCTTTGGACTGGCAAAAATTATAAAGCTAACTAATGCCCAGTGTTGAATGGGATATGGAAATATAAGGACACCTATACACTGCCAGCAGTAGAACAGACTTGTGCAGCCATTCTGAACAGCAACCCGTCAGTATTAAGTAAAATTAAAATCTCATGTGCCTACTACCCAATTACTTCCCTCCTGAGCATATATCCGAAATTCTCACACATGTCTAAATGGGAGATATATAGATGCTCATTGCAAGTTTGTTTTTAAAAGAAGTGGTGACTTTGGAGGTGATCTACTTACCTGTCATTGGGAGACTGAATAGTTAAAATGTGAAGGGATGCACCCTATGGGGCACCATGGATCACATGAGAAGCAACTAAGTAGATGTGCATTCAGCACCATGGCTAGATCCTAAGTAGTCAGTTACAGCACAAAGATGTTAATATAAATTAAAAGTACATGTAGGGGCTTGGCGCCCATAGCACAGTGGTTACAGCGTCAACCATGTACACCAAGGCTGGCAGGTTCAAACCCAGCCCAGGTCAGCTAAACAACAATGACAACTGCAACAAGAAATAGCCAGGCATTGAGGCGGGCACCCATAGTCCCAGCTACTGGGAGGCCGATGCAAGAGAATCATAAAAGCCCAGGAGTTTGACGTTGCTGTGAGCTGTGATGCTACAGCACTCTATCGAGGGTGACATAGTGAGAGTCTGTCAAAAAAAAGAAAAAAAAAGGCTCAGAGCCTGTGGCTCAAGCGGCTACGGCACCAGCCACATACACCTGAGTTGGTGGGTTTGAATCTAGCCCAGGCCCGCCAAACAACAATGATTGTTGCAACCAAAAAATAGCCAGGCATTGTGGTGGGTGCCTGTAGTTCCAGCTACTTGGGAGGCAGAGGCAGGAGACTCGCTTGAGCCCAGGAGTTGGAGGTTGCTGTGAGCTGTGATGCCATGGCACTTCACCCAGGGCGATAGCTTGAGGCTCTGTCTCAAAAAAAAAAAAAAAAAGTACATGTAGGCTTGGCGCCTGTAACTCAGCGGTTAGGGTGCCAGCCATATATACCAGAGCTGGTGGGGTTGAATCCAGCCCAGGCCTGCCAAACAACAATGACAACTATCACCAAAAAATAGCCGGGTGTTATGGCGGGTGCCTATAGCCCCATCCATTTGGGAGGCTGAGGAAGAGAATTGCTTAAGCCCAAGAGTTTGAGGTTACTGTGGGCTGTGATGCCACAGCACTTTACCCATGGCGACCCATCTCAAAAAAAAAAAAAAAAAAAAAAAAGAAAAGAAAAAATGCATGTAAGTAATAGAGTACACTTTACAGGAAACATACAATATGAAAAAAAAGATTCACATCAAATATATTGGAGTGGCTCCTATTGTTGGGAGTAGGGAATGGGAATAAATAAGTAGCTAAAAGAAGGGAGAGGCTTTGAGTGGACCGGTGATGACAGAGTACTATGAACTGAGGAATATGATCTACTCAACTCTCAGATGTAAGGTTAAAAATGACTTCAGTGAAGGAGATAAGTGCCCCATGTATATCACGGGCTTAAGGAGCCCCTCTTTGGAAGTCATGTTTTGGTTAAAAAGAAACGCACACGGCAGAAAGGAAGGGAGAGAAGTCCTGCGTGTGTAGAGTGTATAGCTGACCAAGTAAAAGCCCACAAAGTGCAGGGATGAGCGTAACAGAGGGGAGGAGTAGAAGAGGGTAGGCAGAAAGCATGATGGAAACAGGATTCAAATTTCCTGGCTGATCAAGGGAACAGATAACATATCCCCAGAATGTGTCAAAATGAGCCCACTCATTAGCAATAGTAATTTCAGTTAAGAGGGTTTAGAGATTAAGGGGAGTCCGCAACAAGCAGGATTCAGGTAGTTAAGTGACCTAAAAAGTGACCATCGGCTCAGCGCCTGTGGCTCAAGTGGCTAAGGCGCCAGCCACGTACACCCAAGGTGGTGAGTTTGAATCTAGCCGGGGCCCGCCAAACAACAATGATGGCTGCAACCAAAAAATAGCCGGGCGTTGTGATGGGCGCCTGTGGTCCCAGCTACTTGGGAGGCGGAGGCAGGAGACTAGCTTGAGCCCAGGGGTTGAGGTTGCTGTGAGCATGATGTCATGGCACTCTACCCAGGGGGACAGCTTGAGGCGCCTATCTCAAAAAAAAAAAAAGTGACCATCAGATTTATTTTGAAAGTGAAAGTATATTTTTCCTCAAGATAAAAAGCGTCAGAATTCCCAAAGAATCAAGAAACCCAGCAGCTCTAAACTGGAGAATTTATGGGATCTATGAATAAGAAACTGGAATCTAAATTAAACCAAGTCCTCCTCTGAAAAGGAGAACTTGGGGAAGATGAGGGAAGGGGACTGGGGAGGTGGTAGTAATTGGGAGGTAGTGTGGGAGGGAAGAACCACATTCTATATTTGACAAGAAGTATTTTAAGTGGGGAAATAACATCCCTTTAGAAATTCTAAAATTTAACCACATGGTGTAATTGTTCCCTGGACCCTGGGGGCAGCCTTGCTGGCTGCCTGAATCGCACATGGTCCCTTGTCAAAATGGTAAAACTCAGTTCCACAAGGACAGTCGATGAGTAGGAATATTCTATTTTCCGACCTTTCTCTCCTCTCCTATTCAAGTTCCCATGTCAACCATCTCGTTTTTTCGTTTAGTCAAATTTTTATTTGGAAACAGAAACTGTGCAATCAAATCATTAAAACAGGGCTAGGCAAAGCAGTGGCTCAGGCCTAGCACTTCGGGAGGCCAAAGTAGAGAGGAGGGTAGGAATCACTTGAGATCAAGAGTTCGAGACCAGTCTAAACAAGAGTGAGATCCCCATCACTATTAAAAGTTGAAAAAATTAGCCAGGCACCATGGCATGCACCATAGTTCCAGCTACTCCGGAGGTTGAAGGAAGAGAATCACTTGAGCCCAGGCGTTTGAGTTTACCGTGAGCTATGATGAGGTCGCTGCACTTTACCCAGGGCAACAGAGCAAGACCTTGTCACCAAACAAAACAAACAACAAAAACCCGAAAAGAAAGTTACCTGTGATAGGTAAGTGGAAAACGAGAATCAGGTACTGGGACCTTATGTGACTATTAAAATGGTGACTCCGTAGAAACTGCATGTGCGTATTAATGAGTGGGGATAACCCCCAAAGAAACACACCAACCTTAGATAACTTCAGGGATAAAGTGATTTGGGATGAGATTTTAATTAATTTTTATGATGTTGTAAGTGTAATTTTAAACACTTTAAAAAAGGCTTTGTGAACTTCTGCACCATGCATAGTCAAGTGAACAGACACTAACTTGAAGCAGCACTTGGGCGTCCACACTGCGGCTCCCTGGAGGCCTCCCCGCAGGCTCTGATCTGTGGGTAGAAGACTTCGCCACTCAGTTGTTCATCGCTTTCTCCCATATCATTTTGAAGGTGAAGTAAAGTAAGTATTAGGCACATCAAGTTCAAACAGGGATCCTGTTCCATTATCTTGGAATTTAGGTGGGGTTAATCTGTAGCCCCAAGTGAGAAATATCTAGGGACAGCTGGAGCATGGGGAAGATGTCATTTTCAATTTCCTGTTTTCCTCTCTTTTCCCCCAATTGGATCTAGACCACCCACTTTCTCCTTTCCTTTAGTCACAACACCCATTAATTAATGCAAATAGATTCTTGTGGAGCTGCTCCCGAATTTGCACATTCAGTATCTGATCTGATCAGGCTCTGCTGGAAAGCCCTGCTATGTGCGAGTTCTGGGTGGCTCTGGAGGAAAGGAAGCAGGGTTTCCAGTACTGTTGTCTAGTTTGTGCACTGCCTGAAGACGAGTGGTGTGAGAGGACTGAAGACCAGGCCCTGTTTCACTCCACAAGCGGTGTACACCTGTAGGAACTTGAATGGGAGAGGAGAGAAAGGAGAGAAAGGACTGCCACTCGCGTCTCACAAAGATGTCCACTTGACAGGCTGTGGTCCCCAGAGGCCGCATCTGTTCAGAGGAGGGCATTTTTGTTTAACTTGTCCACGCAGAAGGAGCCTTCTTATATCCATTCAAGGCACATACACTTCGCAGCTGCTCTCAGAGTGGGATAGGGCTACTCAGAGAAAGCTTCCTGGGAGGATTTGGGACAACTCTGATGGAAGAAAAGAAGATGGTTTTCTGGTGTGTAAAACTGGGAATCTGCAGACTTATTCAGGGAAGGGACGGGATGTGGCAGATACTCTCAGTGTCTCTCCTCAAACACCGCCATCTCTGTATCTACTGTGCCTCTGTACCCAGGACTCTTTCTGGAACTGTGGAAAGCTGTCTTGCCCACCCTGCGTGCTGGAAGTCCTGGGAGGGTAAATACGGATGTCCCTAGAACAATCCCAAACCAATGGCTGATGAGAGTTGAGGTCCCACGTCTCTCCCGCCTCTCCCTAGTGAAGGGGTTCTTTTTTTTTTTTTTGAGACAGAGCCTCAAGCTGTCCCCCTGGGTAAAGTGCTGTGGCATCACAGCTCACAGTAATCTCCAACTCCTGGGCTCAAGCGAGTCTCCTGCCTCTGCCTCCCAAGTAACTGGGACCACAGGTGCCCGCCACAACGCCTGGCTATTATTTTTGGTTGCAGCCATCATTGTTGTTTGGCGGGCCCAGGCTGGATTTGAACCTGCCACCTTAGGTGTATGTAGCTGGCACCTTAGCCACTTGAGCCATAGGCGCTGAGCCAGTGAAGGGGTTCTGACGTGTGTGTTTTGCACCTTTAACCAGAATTTTCTGTGGTAGTAAGCGCTAGTCACTCTTTGTGGCAGTTGGCTTAATGACACACGAAGGAGATTGGCTCCTTCCCTTCTCTGTGTCACTTCCCGCTCCCGCCTGCGGTGGCCCCTCCACTTCCCCCGCAAACTGCCCGCACTTCAGTCTTGAGTTCTGCTTCTGAGGGAACCACCCGTGCAAAGACACAGTTTGCCTTGCTGGAAAAGAGACCAAGCTGGGACTGAGGCGGGAGTGGACACATGAGTGAGGGCCGACTGGTGGGAGGACTTAGGGACCAGACAGGGAGTTTAGACGTGATTTAGGAGACAGTTCATGTGCTAGATAATATATGAAAGATATAGTTTTCTTTCAGTTTATTATTTTCTTATTTGATTTATTAATTCCTAAGTTTCTACAAACAGTGCATCTTCCATGGAGTTCTTGCTAACGCAATCTTGCCTGAAAATAGAGGCTGCAACGTTCTTATCTATCAGTCGCAAGTAGAAAGACATTCTAAAGAGATGAAATTCAGAGCTCTGAAACCATTCCCATGACCCTGTCAGAGAAAAACGAAGGCAAAAATAATCACAAGACTATAGTTCTCATAAGAGGTTTTTTATTTGCAGCCATCTCTTTCAATATTTTCTCTTCTAAACCCCCCAAAAGGTAACCATGTGAGGTTATCTGAACAGTCTTCTTAAAAACATTGGGCCTTCAACCATTTAACAGTATTCCCTATGGTAGGAAACCTTGAATCCTAAAGCATTGCATAATAATCGGTTGTCATGGGAAACTGCATAACTGTAACTGGTTTCTGTAACTCCTAAAGCTATATAAATAACTTAAACCCTTTTGTTCCGCAGAAGAGTCTGAAAATTCTACATGTGATTCTTCACATTTAGACTCAGAATAAAATTAATAAAGTCAATGACTCTGGCAGACTCTTTGTCCGAAGACAATGCATTCGAGAGATTTAAATTAGAAATTTGGCAAATACATCATATTCTCTCTGTGTCGCAAGCTTAGAAACATAAATCAATCTTCCAGAAAGGAATTTTCCTCTGCTATGAAAGTTTAAAAACCTAGAATCATCTTTAATATGTAGACTCTCATTAATCAATCTCACAGAGAATGCTATATTGAAAAAAAAACCCAGCAGAATGTCAGTTTGCTAATTCACACAGCAACTCTTTCTGCAGAGGGTCTGGACGGTCATATTCTCTAATCAGGACACTTTTTCCCTGCAGACGGCTACCCAAGGAGCCAAATTGTGAACAAAAGTTTTTTGGTGTGCATAAATTCAAAACTAAAGGAAACAGATGGTTTGAATGGTTAATGGCTTCAAGCCAAGTGGAGACGACACCCCCCTCCTACACCTTGGACAACAACATTTGATGGGTTTCTTGGTCCAGAGTCCTTTCTCCTGTGGGTGATATTTGGATGGACACAGATAGTGTGTGTCTTCGTGACTGTTTTCTATACTCATGCCCAACCAACAAATCCTGTCATGGACACATTCTTTTTGTAGATATTTTTAATACATGGAACCAGCTCAAACAGGCATGGGTTCATGACTATAGATTTAGGAATTAAATAACTAGAGATTCTCAAGCACCTGAAAATTGAATGCAAATTTCGTGTCTATGCACATTTTCTCTGTAGTGGATTCATGGCTGCTTATCAGACTCTCAGTAGAATCTGTTATCCAAATAGGATTAAGAACCACTGATGTAAATGAAGTCAAGTCCTGCCAGCCTAGGTCCCTACTTCTCCTTAGAATGACTTTTAACATTCTTGCTCTGATTCATTGTGTGCTGTTTTAAAGTATTAGCTCTTTGGAATCTTTCTTATTTCCCTTTTTTTCCAGGTTTAGGGGAAAAAGAGAGGTCCCGAAGGTAAATATGAAAAATTTGATAGAGAGGAAGAGGAAGGAAGATAGTCTACGCAGAGTGATCAGGGTGCCCCCAAAGAGAAATGTCCTGCCTATCAGGAGTCTGGATGGATTTTCAAAGATTTACCCTCTGTTATTTTGAAAGTTTTAAATGTGATTTCTTACTTTTAGAGGTTAGTCTGTGTAAAGGTCACAATGAGTAGGAACTATTGCATTAAATCTGGAAAAGCTGGAAAGTATGTGCGAAAATGGATTCAAAGTGCATCAGACCAAAGAGGATGAAATGTAAATTTGAGAAGCATGAAATTGTCAACAGGAGTGTACTTAGACGGATTCAGGCTATAGTATTTAACTTGAGTGCCCACAAGTGGCTTTAACAGCTTGCTTGACTAGTTTGCTGAAGCCTGGACTCAGTGGTGGCCTAGAGTCAATGGGGTAATGGTGTCAAAGGTCCAAAATCTCAGGAAGACGAGGATCTTGGCTTGGAGCTAAATGTGCAATTTTCTCAGCCACTCTCATCCATGACCCTGGGAAAGCTCACAGAATGCTCTATTTATGGTGATATTAAGACACGTGTAGGTGATAGGCACTCCTGAAAAGCAATGCCAAAGATGGTAGTGGGAGAGGTCACCAGAGAACTGGGCTTTCTGATTTTAGTGAGAATAACAAGATTCTGGCTTATCTAAAGCCAGGTGGCTCTTAGCTTCAGAATCAAGGTAGGTGAATTACCGTAATAGGTTACAGGTACAGAAGTGCTAGTAGATCATTTTGACTTGGAGAGATCTGCGGTAGCAACTAGCTGACAGTAGGGTTCCGAGAAATGAACAGATAAGCAGTCCACTAAGGTGGGGCTTTATCTATGTAATTAAAAAACAGAAACTTGACTCAGGTTATCACAGTGGGAATTTACTACCTCATACCCAATCATTGAACCTAAACCCATTTACAGGCCTCTAGCCTATTGATTAAGAAGGCTGGGTCCCTTTAAAGAAAGATCCTGTAATATGGCTGTAAGCATATATCACAAATAAACTTTCTTCCAAACCTCTAGAGATGCCTATAGTACTTACACAAATGAATAAGCATTGGAAAGAAAAATACCCAAGCCATTTGGGAACTCTTAGACACTGGTTCTGAGTTTACACTAATCATGGGGGATACAAAACGCCACCTGGTCTGCTGGTCAGCACGAGGGCTTACAGAGGTCATGTGCTAAATGGAGTCTTGGCCTCAGTCCATCTGCACAGTGGGTACAATGGGTCCGGTTAGCTCCCTAGTTTAGTATATGTAAAGTAGACATACTTAGTAATTGACTAAATTCCCCATTGGTTATCTAGCACACTGTTTATTATCTTTTCTTCACCCCGCCCCCACGGCCTCTATGGCTTCATGAGAAATATGGCCTGGAGAAGAGAGATGTCGGTGGGCCTCCGGGAATGGGCATAGAGTCTGAAGACAATCATGTCTTACAATTGTCCAGTGGATAAAGAGGTATCACTCGGTAATCAGATGGACATGATGACTGGTCATGTCAATGTCAGTTGGCCTCTCTACCCAGCCCCTCCAGGGGGTGCTGAATGGACCAGGTACAAAGTGGAAGAGATGGAAGCCCTGCACACGCATAATCCCATCATCAAGGATAATTTCATACATGAATCTGTGACAGGAATATGTGAAATTTCAGGTTGAACAAGAAACCTACATTACTGGATAGCAGCCAGCATACACTGGCTCGTCAGTGGTGGTCAGGGGACACTGCTCCTTCTTCACCGGTGGCTGGCTAGGCAGACTGAGACACAGCTGGCAATGCATTTGATGATGAGCGTGTGTGCTGTACTGAAGAAACGGAGGAAAAAGCACTGCAGCTGTTAAAGGAGGACCTTTAGCAAATCAAAAGTTTAAACCTGAATGTAAAAGGGCAGAGGAAAAAGGGAAACAAAAAGAAATAAATAAGCGCGTCTGTGGCTCAGTGGGTGGGGAGCCGGCCCCTTATACCAAGGGTGGCAAGTTCCAACCTGTCCCCAGCCAAACTGCAACAAAAAGGTAGCCAGGCATTGTGGGGGGCTCCTGTAGTTCTAGCTACTAGGGAGGCTGAGGCAAGAGAATCGCCTAAGCCTAGGATTGGAGGTTGCTGTGAGCTATGTGACACCATGGCCCTCTACCCAGGGCGATAAAGTGAGACTCTGTCTCTACAAGAAAAAAAGAGAGAAATAAAACCAAAATAAGCAATCCAATGATTTCCACAGAACAGCTGTAGTAGCCTATGCTGAGTGTACTGGGATAGAGTTAGCAGAGCTATGAGAGAATTTCTCCAAAGTTCACATAACTTTCAGTTCAAAGTCATCCATTATTATTTGACAAGAACTCTTCAGCTTCTCACTACAGAGCAGTGTTACACAATTTATAGAGGCTCCTGCAGCAAGTTTCATTACAGTGGGAGAGGAAATGTACATTTGGGGCAATTTACCTTACATCTTTTTCTCAAAAAACAGCTTCTCATACACTACATTTTAATGGAAAGTCTCAGTCTTTGTCATCAGAGCCTTCTCAGGAGTTTCTATTAAAGATGTGCTTTTGGTCCAGGCAAAAATGAAGTGCTGATTCCAGAGTATAAAGTGTTTTGGAACATCGCCCTTTATTTTTATGTTTTTTGGAGGCAGAATCTTACTCTGTTGACCCAGGCTAGAGTGCCAAGTTGCTGTGAGCTTGGCATCAGCCTATCTCACAGCAACCTCAAACTCTTGAATTCAAGTAATCCTCCTGCCTCAGCCTCAGAAGTAGCTGGGATTACAGGTGCCTTTCATAACGCCCAGCTAATTTTGCTATTATTAGTAGAGATGGGGCTCACTGGTGCTGAGGCTGGTCTTAAACTCCTGAGCTCAAGTGATCCTCCTGCCTCAGCCTCCAGAATGCTAGGAGTGCAGGCGTAAGCCATCAAACCTGGCCTGGAACATCATCCTTAAAGATAAAAAAAAATTGCCAACAGGGCAGCACCTATGGTTCAAGGAGTATGGTGCCGGCCCCATATACTGGGTGTGGCGGGTTTGAGCTTGGCCCCGGCCAAAACTGCGAAAAAATATATATGTATTGCCAACAGCATTAACTTTGAAAATTAAAAAAAATGCCAATAATTTCTATTGCTTCTCTAGTAGCTCTGGTGAGTCTATAAAAGTAGTGAAGGTGGGAGTGTGGGGTCATCATGAAATAGAAGATAGGGGTGCCTTCATACCACAAGCCACCGGGGCAGAGGACAGTGGGCCTCTTATTAACTCCTGAGGAGTGTTAAGTTCCTACAAGGACAGGGCTGATGTCCTGGAACAGAGACAGAGCACAGGCCCAGAGACACGGGGCAATTTCTAGTCCAGCAAGGCTCCCAAATTCTCTGCTGTGCAGAAAGATCTGCTGGGCACCAGGAAAGATGAGTGAAAGAAACCACTGTTATGTTGGGGGACATAGCAAGGGGTCAGGGAGTGGAGAGATCCAGTTTCAGACAGAAGGATGTGGCTGCTGCAGTAACTTGGGTAAGAGATGAGGGTGTCTGAAGTGAGCAGGTGTCTGTGGTGATGGAGGCAGGTCTGGGGCCTGGTGCTCTCCATGAGGTGGCCTGGGAAAAAGAGAGCAAAGGATGGGTGCACTGAGGGCTGTGGTCAGAAAACAGACAGGTGGACCTTGAGATTTCAAAAGTGGAGTCATTTCAAGTTCTGATTAGATTCTAGGACATTTTAATGAAAGTTTGTTCTAAAATTTCTCAGGGAAATAGAAGCACTATATACACAGAAAACAAAAACTTAAAGAGTAATTCCAGAAAGACTTTGATTTTTCACAAGGAGATTTATAAATTCACATTAGGCCTTAATGGAAACAAGATGGTCAGGTAAATAGGTCAGCAGAAAAAAAGTCCTACCCAGCATTTGGATCAAATGATTACCACTAGCTAGATTTCATCGAGAAACAGAAAAACAGTTGATATGTGGGTAGAATGTATATTTCACAAAGTCATATTTGGCAGCAAAATAATTTATTACAAGTAAAGGATTTTGGCTTGGCGCCTGTGGCTCAATCGGCTAAGGCGCCAGCCACGTACACCTAAGGTGGAGGGTTCGAATCCCCAGCCCAGGTCCGCCAAACAACAATGATGGCTGCAACCAAAAAATGGCTGGGCGTTGTGGCGGGCGCCTGTGGTCCCAGCTGCTTGGGAGGCGGAGGCAGGAGACTCGCTTGAGCCCAGGAGTTGGAGGTTGCTATGAGCTGTGATGCCATG
>CAUYQV010025456.1:0-23783 GCA_963574575.1 Galagoides demidoff | reverse complement strand
CCAGCTTCTCCTCCAGTCCCTTCTGCAGTGTGGGCCCTCCTCACCCTCTCCTCTCTCCTCTCCGACTCACAACTGTCCTTGTCAGTCCTGATGCCTCTGTCCCGTTCACTCCACTTCCCTTCTCTTCCCTTATGTCCTCAGCAAATTACTAAAATACTTATGTGGGAAATTTTTATGTAACTTTTTTTTTTTTAATTTTATAGAATGGTAACTATGTACATTAATGCACTTCTGGGGTACAGTGTGGGGTTTTCGCATGCAATCCGAAATACTTCCATCAAACTGATCAACACAGCCTTCATGTCATTTTCTCAGTTATAGTTTTAAAACGTTCTGATTCTACACCAATCTGGTCACTTCTTAAGAGTGGCAGTGAGATTATGCCTGCCAGGTGTAAACATTTACATCTTATTCCCACCTAACCACAACTATTATAATGAGTCATAAAACAGTTCAGATATGTCTGCAATAAACAGTTTATGCTTTAACTTCTTCCTGCTTATGCATCTCACTTATGAGCAGAGAAAAACAAGGGAAAGACAGCACCCCCTCGGGTGGCAAGGCCAATTGAAATTTCAAAAACAAAATGCAGCTGCAGCCGTCGTTCACAGTGTCATACTGTGTGTACACTGGCTGAAGCCCTCAGTACTCATCCACCTTGGCTATGTTACTACCATAAACCTGCAATGTTAATCACAAGAACCTAAGACATAAGTCAGCTTGTGTCTTATGATGACAGATAGAATGCTTCTTAGAGGCCAGGTGCATGGCTCACGCTTATAATCCTAGCATTCAAGAGGGCGTATACAGGTGGATCCCTAACATCTCTACAAAGAATAAATTGGTTGGGTGTTGTGGCAGGTACCTGTAATCCCAGCTATTTGGGAGACTGCAGCAGGAGGATCACTTGAACCCAGGAGATTAAGGGTGCTGTAAACTAAGCTGAAACCATGGCACTCTAGCCTGAACTCTGTCTCAAAAAACCTATTTGGAATTAAGCAGACCAACAAAATTCTATAAGCTTTTTGGTTATACGGCAATAATGCACTATTTCAAATTGTATTTGTCATAAATAAATTTCATACGGGCAGCACTGTACCTATTTGAAAAATGTTAACTTGATTATAACCAGGTGAAAATTAAGATATTATAAACTTCTATCCTGAAACTACTTCCATAGAAATATGAAAAAACTCAAAGTTTATCACTGTATCATCCTTTCCATCTTTCCATTATAGGACACAGAATCAATAACATTCCTACAGACGGAATGGTCTCAACACAGACCAAATCAGAGGTTTAAAAAAAAAAATCAAGCCAGAATGAGACATTTCCAGGGCTGGAGGACATCTCTCTCCCCGGAGAATCATGAATTGCAGATTCAGAAAATCGGAGCACTTTTCCTGATAACATTTACAAGGAAACAGAAGAGTTTACAGTAGCCTGTCAGAGGTCAAATGGTTCCTGGATAACTTCCTGCTTGGACCAGCTCCCCCACACATCTAATCTGGGCCTGTGACTGAAACAAGGTCCACAACACAGGGCCTTTCAAAGTGGAATGCTGTCACAACTTTGATTTAAATTGTCAGAACTCCAGAATAAGTAGAGTGTGGAAAGCTCTCCCAGCAAATTGGTCAGACAAGATATTTTAAGTCTTTAATTTTTAATCACGTTACAGCTGAAATGATTTCCCCAAATTGTTAAGCACAAAATGCAAGCTAATCAGGGAAATCTCAATTTGAACCCGTTTTAGATACTAGGAGGATACTGCGAATTTCATTAGGCAAAATAATGGCATCGTGATTAGAGAAAAAATGTCCAAATATTTGGAGATGGATACAGAACTATATGAAAGTAAAAATGAAATGTTTGGGATTTGCCTTACAATACCGCAGTAAAGAAAGAGGGAGCGAGAAAACAAGAGTACAAAACTGTCAGAATTTTTAATCAAGGTGGCATGTGCTAGGAGGGTTTCCTATACTAAATTTGCCCCTAAATATATGTTTCAAAGTATGCTTGAACTTTTTCATAATAAATTCTTGAGTAGGCTACAGAACTGGAGATACACCATAATCCCAACATGCACATCTGCATTAAGTGTGAAACACTGTGAAACATTACTCTTGAGTATTCACCAATTGGTAAATTGGGAAATGGTAAAATGACAGAAACTTATATTTTTTCTGTTGTAATTTTTAATATTTTCTAATTTCTCTAAAATAAGCACATATTGCTTTTAAGACAAAACAATGTATTAAAAATACCACGATAGGGCGGTGCCTATGGCTCAAAGGAGTAGGGTGCTGGCCCCATATACTGGAGGTGGCAGGTTCAAGCCTAGCCCTGGCCAAAAACTGCAGAAAAAAAAAAAAAATATGATACTGGCTTGGCACCTGTAGCACAGTGGTTACAGCTCCAGCCACATATATACCGAAGTTGGCAGGTTCAAACCCAGCCTGGGCCAGCTAACCAACAATGACAACTGCAACAGAAAATAGCAGGGCATTGTGGCAGGTGCATGTAGTCCCAGCTACTTAGAAGGCTGAGGCAAGAGAATTGCTTGAGTCCAAGAGTTTGAGATTGCTATGAGCTGTGATGCCACAGCACTCTACCAAAGGCAACATACTGAAACTCTGTCTCAAAAAAACCCAAAAAACCATGATACGAGAATTCAGGAAATGTAGAGGAGGGAGGATTAGGAATCTGTTTCTTCTCAATAATCCACTTACTTTTCTACTGCTCCATGGTTGAGAAGTACCACTACAATTAACAGTTAAATGTCTCACAGGCAAGAAAGTAAAAAAGCTTAAGACTAAATAGTAATTAGTTATTATGATAAAATTGGTAGATTGTTTTGTGTTGAAGCAAACATGCCTTTGTTTCAATAATCAATGGCAGTTATCATTAAGCAAACATATTTTCCAGTGTATTGTTACTAAAATTACATTCTCAAAGCTTCTAATTATTTCTTTTAAAATCCCACCTTTGCAAAGTAGGATATTCCAGTAGCTCCTCAACAGCTGGCCAGAGCACTCTTCACCAAGGACTACAGTGGTCACTTACATATTCAGAAATACAGAATTTTCCACTCTAGGTGTTAAAATGATAATGTGCATTTCAATAACCACTCTGAAATGATTCCCCCCATCCATAGGGGAGGAAAAACTGTCCTTGATACAATTGCCAGGATCTTCCTGCTACCTGAAGTATAATGCTATAATCTTCACACTTGCTGCAGAGAAGTATACTGCTGAGAACTAACTGCAGAAACTTACCTTTTGTTATGAATTTGTGAACACATAGTACTTTCTGACTAAGTGAAAAGGATATAATTTTCAGTACAAAGTTTCCTTCTCCACCCTTACTGTGCAAAGCTCCAAATAGCATTCCCTTGACACTAAGCCAAAAGGAAGTTTGCTCTGCATCTTCTTATGCTATGTCTGGTAATAGTTCTGGATTATAGTTTATGTGAAGTCATAAACTATATGACTAGTTCCACATATTCCACCATAAAGGTTGTAAAGAAGAGTCAAATAACAAGAGCTCTTGATTATTGCTAATGTTCCCCATCACATAAGGTCAAAGCTTTGACTTCCCATAGAGTTAATACCTTGTTTACCCGAAAATAAGACCCACCCCAAAAATAAGCCCTAGCAGGATTTCTATGCATTTGTTAAATATAAGCCCTATCCCAGATAATAAGACCTAGTGATGAGCGTGGCTATGCAGATCAGCGTATCTACATAGCCATGGCATGCATTTCGGCATGGAGTGGTAAGGAAGACTGGAATACCTTTTATCTGCCACAGTTCCTTTCTCTAAGCTGTTCGCACTTGCATGGGTGTGTGTGTGGTAACCATAGTCACAGGCACCCTATTGTGCACGTGCGAATGGCTAGGGGGAAAGAGTTCACGCATCACTAGCGCCCGCCCCACCAACAAGGTCGGCTCCCCCTTTCAGGTTCCAGAAGATGACTTAACTGTATTTGAATAAATGTAGATTGTTGTATTATACCTAATAAAAATAAGACATTCCCTGAAAATAAGCCCTAGTATGTCTTCTTGAGAAAAAATGAATATAAGATGTCTTATTTTCGAGGAAACACGGTACTAAGATACCATGCCCTTGAAATCTCAAGGAGAAATTTGGCAGCTGGGATACGGGAGAGCAAGAAGAAACCTGTGTGTGGCTTTTGGAGTAGTACTCCCTTTTTTTTTTCTTTTTAAGCTTATTCTCATCCATATGGTATAGTAGCCTTTTTGAAACTCAGGGGAGGAGGGAAGGATTTGTGAAGCCCAAATTACCAGGACTCGTGGTATCACTAAGTCTCTGTTCACAAGTATTCATCTGAAAGTCATTTTTTCACATCTTAGAGGCAGGTCCCTCTCCTAAGTAAAAAGCTAGTTAGCCACTACCAAGATTTCAGGTCTGAAAGATGCTCCCTTGAAGAACATTATTTTCAAACTGTTTTTTGTTTTGTTTTGTTTTGCAGTTTTTGGTCAGGGCTGGGTTTGAACTCACCACCTCCAGTATATGGGGCTGGCGCCCTACTCCTTGGAGCCATAGGCGCTGCCCACAAACTTTTTTTTTTTTTAATCTCCAAACTCTTTTAAATAAAACTTCATGTTAAGATAAAATACACAAAACAGAAGACAGTCAAACTACTCTTTTAGTGGGGAGACAAAGGGGTTGGAGGGTTGACTACCTACTTAGTCCTCTGCTCCCTGCTCCCTATAACAGACAGCTTTCTCAGCAGTGAAACTACTACAGCTCTTTGGAACCGCTTGAATTATCAGTAAATTTTAAATCAAGAGAAAGATATGAAGAGGTATACAAAGGCTGATAATGTCAGTTATCTTTCTTTGTATGTGTGGGGAAGAGGTGCCAAAGTGTGGAAGACAAAAATACCCATAGCATGGTGCAAATATATACTCTGAGATTGTCTCCATATTATTATTTCACATCTATAAAGGCAAATACGTATTTTTTTCCATTGTAAGGGGAAAAAAATGGGTGGTACGGTGAACAAATAAAAACAGATTTAATGATGTTATGGGCTATTTCTGTTATTCTGAAATTATTTCTACAATAAAATAATGTCTTTTAAAAAGGGATAAAAATTATTTGGCATTCTGCTCATTCACAGTTGAGGAAATGAGGCCCAGATTTGACAAAGATCTTGTACAAGTACTCGAGGGCCCTGGCTACAATAGTCAGCCTTTCATTTATAGAGGAGTAGTAGGCTATAAAAACTACAGCTCTCAAGCCCATGAAAAAGCTATAGTTGAGCTATCTTGCTATTCTTAAATGCACAAATTAGTATTAGTTATGAGGACAGATTTTATGATATGTTATACTTTAGAATAAAAAGCACGGGTGAAATTCAAACACTTGTTGACCATAACCATTCTAAATGCTACATGACAGGCTGTTCTTCAAGAGTGTACAACATATAAAAAAAAAAAAAAAAAGAGTTTACAACATAATGAGAAAGACAGACAGGAATGACTCTTACTACATAAGAATGAAATTAAAGCATGAACAACTGATTCCAACTTGGGACACTGAACAAAAAGGCCATCAAGTAGTGTGTGGTGAACCTTAAAGAATAAGTATAACCTCCCCAAGTGGCAGAGCATTGCCCAACTCCAAGAGATAACCTTACAAGGAGACTGGGCTCGGTAGAGAAACGCCGAAGGCCAGACCTAGGGAAGGGTAAACATGAGCAAAGGTGTAACATAATGTTCAGAGAAACAGTGAATTATTTGGTTCGGCTAAAATACATGGGACAGAAGACAAGATCGGCAATACAGGTAGGGCAGGTTTTCAGACTAAGCCAGCTTACACTGAAACATTCAACTTGCGCTTCAGAAAAAGGAATCCAGAAGTATGGAAATAGAGGGAAAGAGACCAGAGGGAGACAAGTTAAGACCTAAATGAGAGAAGCCTTGAACGGGGTTAGAGAATGTAGAGCATAGCAATAGGAGACACTGAAGAGGTCTTGGCAAAACAGTTTGTCACTTTCAGTCACCTGGCTTAAGGTAGTATGAGAGTCAAATGTTAGTTACATGATCAGGTCACTTTACAATCTGAGTACAACTCATAACAAACTTTAGAACCAATATGCACGTGGTCAGTACCTTCACTTTCCCAGGCCTGCAGCTGATCCTGATCCCTGGTAGCACTGCCCAACACCTCTCGAGGGACAGGTTCCATTCGTGCATCCACTTTCTCTTGGTGAGAGGACTGGTTAAATCCTTCAATGGCCTTTTGGAAAAAGAAGTTCAGCTCCTCAAAGTCCATGGCCTGGAGCTCTGCATAAAGTTCTACCTGTTGGGCTTCTTCAAGTTCATTCCAGAAGTGCAGTAGGTGTTCTTGTCCAGCTTTGGACAGCCTGAGTTTGAGGTCATTAATATTCATAATGCTCTGATACTCAAGTTTTCTGACAATAGGGGGATAATTTATGTACCTGAAAACCTAAAAAAAAAAAAAAAAAAAAAAAAGGAATAGCAGTTCAAAGTCCAACATCCAAATTTGAAGAGTTTTTTCCTACTAAAAATAAGTACATTTTAAAAATTTGATGTTAAGGAAATTAACTTGTCTTTCCATCACTCAATGTTTTTAAGAGATTAATCCTGTAAGACAGTAATACCTACCAGTCATTGCATTAAGTAAGTACTCTACCTTCATGATCTGAATTTTCAGCTCTATAGCATAGGTACTATAATTATCACTATTTCATACTTGAGGAGAGAGAGGCCAAGCAACCTAGCCAATTATAGAGCTGGGAACCCAGGCAGTCCGATTCCAGGGCTCAAACTCTTACCACATTGAGTTGCCTCTATACTATTCCTCTGATTACTAAACTACCACTGAAAGGATACTTAACTGCTTAATAGCTCATCTGTTCTTTATCTCTAATGACAGAAAACTATTGCTAGAACCACCTATAATCATGAAAAGCATGTTTCATTTCAATAGCAACTTCTTCAGAGAAGCAATAAAAACACATCCATTATCTCTACCCACTAAGAGCTCATGCTGTAGTTAAAGACAAGCAATACATACTTATCAGTGAATAAGACAACAGTTTTTACAGAGCAGTCTATAATATAGTAAAATGTTAAACTACATAGTGCTTAAAACTGAAGAAATATTTAATCTACTCAGCTAACAGAAAATATAAGAGGAAGATAAGCATTGTCTAGAAAGAGTTCACTACAGAGGTGTAATCTGGCTGTGCATGAGGGTTAAGCAGACTATATAGATAAGGAAACATGCAGAGCCTGGTGGCTGTGAGCAACAAGCATGGGTGGGATGGTGAACAGTAAGAAAGTAATGTCTTATGAAGAATGACATGAAAGAGCCTTGAAAACTAAGCAAAAGAATTTAGACCTGATAGACTATTAAAACCAACAGTAGAGTACCAAACAGGGCTGTGTCACTGTGCTTCAGAGAAAGGAACAATGCATGGAACAGATTATAAGGAAAGACAACTAGAAGCAGGAAAACAAGTTAAAAGAGTCATCGCTTTCACTCTGATGTCCTCTGCAACAGATCAGATTAGTTTCAGAGGAAATAAGAGTCAAAGAGATACCTTTGAGGGTCACTGTAAAGTGCTTAGACAGGAGCCACAGAGAAAGGGCAGGTCCAAAGAAACAGCCCACTTATCTTCTCCCAGAAGAGCAGTGGTAGTTAGAGCACTTAAATCCCCCATGCCTCAGCTTCCTTACCTATAAAATAAGATTCATACTAGTGTATATTAAATCAGCACACTGTACCCTACAAATACATTAAGGTACACAGTTATAATTTAATAAAAAAAAGTTTAAAAAATGTGACAGTAAAGCATTAAAAACAAGATTCATACTAGTATCTAGTTTAGTGATTGTTCAACCACGGTGATGCGGTACACTGGCATGCCATGTGAGAGGCTCTTAGGTGCGTTGTGCAAATTTTTAAAGATTAATTTTTTTCAAAAGACGTTCCAAGCATATTAAGTATTTTCTTTTTATTTTTCCACTCTTTTTTTTTTTTTGAGACAGAGCCTCAAGCTGTCCCCCTGGGTAGAGTGCTATGGCATCACAGCTCACAGCAACCTCCAACTCCTGGGCTCAAGCGAGTCTCCTGCCTCAGCCTCCCAAGCAGCTGGGACCACAGGTGCCCGCCACAACACCCGGCTATTTTTTGGTTGCAGTCGTCATTGTTGTTTGGCGGCCCGGGCTGGCTTCAAACCCACCACCTTGGGTGTATGTGGCTGGCGCCTTACTTACTTGAGCCACAGGTGCCGAGCCTCCACTCTTTTTTTGGATCAATGTAATTTAAGTGTGCCACGGAAGTTTAACTACAGGTTCAAGTGTGCTGTGAGATTAAAAAAAAGCTGGAAAACACTGATCTAATTCACCAGGACCAGAAATACCAAACACTGTTTGGAAGCTCGGGTCAAGAGAATACAGCTGTGTATTCTTCAGATGATAGTAATAATACTTCAGCACTTACATATCACAGTGTGGCAGTGCAATTTAATTGATTTATAGATACTACTTTAATATACAAAACAATTCTGAGACACTGGTACCGGGATTATTTTACAGTGGCAGAGATAACTTGCCCAAAGCCCCAGTGCTGCTATTTCTGTAGAGTGGTAGTGGGCCCCACAAAAACCCTCCTCACTTACTTACGTAAATAACTTACTCCAGAAAATGATCTTTTAATGTGCAAATATATACTAACAGATAATTTAGAAAAGAAAGCTATTTAACTTTCATGTGCCGTTATTAATTCACTCAACAAATATTTAATGATTTGGGTGATAGGGACATAAAATGAAGGAAGTGACAAGGTGCATGCCTACTTCCAGTACAGGAGACAAATATATAAAATGTCAGGTAGTGCTATGAGACAAGGCTATGAAGAAAAATAAAGTGAGATAAGGGATTAAAGACCAACAGGGATGATGGTGGGTATTTTGGAAAGGGTGGTCAGGGAGGGCCTCTGCACAGCTGACATTTGAAAATGTCTCTCCTGAATGGAGAGAGGGGCAAGCCAAGGTAATATTTTAGGGGACACATTCAGGGAAAGAAAGTTGCAAGTGAAGTAGTCCCAAGTCAAGAAGGTGCTTGGTGTGTTCAAGAAAGAGCAGAAAGGTCAATATAGGTGGAGCAGACTGACTGAGGCAAACAGTTACTGTTGATTAAGGTAGGAGAAGCCAGCAGAGACCAGATCAAGTAGGGCCTTGTGGGCAAGGTGAGGACTTTGGGGTTTCAGAAGACATTAGAAATTTTGGAGGAGGGGAATATTGTGGTCTGATGTAGGTTTTTAAAGGATCATTCTGATGTCCTGTGGGGGAAAAAAGATGAATGGAGGCAAAGTAGTAGGCAGACCAGTTAGGGAACTACTACTGTAATCTAGACAGGTGATGATGATGGCTTAGAGTGGTGGTGAAAGTGGATTCTAAACGTGGACCTACAGGATTAAGTAATGGACTGAACTCGTGGTGTAAGAAAAATCAAGCAAAGGTGACTCCAAGTAGTGGTGTCATTCCCTGAGGAAGGGGAAACATCGAGGAAGAGAAATAGGTCCAGATTCAAGGATATGTGTGCAGAGTGGGAAGATTCACTCCTTCATTTTTGGTCATGTGAATGTGCGACATCCAAACAGAAAAGCTGATTAGATAGCTAAATGTCTGAATGTCTTCAGAGGTGATAGTGGAACTAAAGATAAAACTTTCAAGATCATGATAAAAGGATAATCATGGTGTTTTAAATCATGAAGTAATTATTAGTAAATTAAGAAAAACTATATATATTCTCTTGATGCTAGAACAGCAAATAACAGAGGGATCTAAGCTAAAACTTTTTTTCTTCCATTCTTTTATTTTAGATTAACATGAGGTTATAAACCATTAGGTTATATAATTAACACATGATAGGTAAAAACAAGAGTTGTAGTTTTGCCTAGGGAGTGTGCCACACATCTATACATTGTACTTACTGAGTGGGAAGCTACTGAACCCCCTCTCCTTCCCCATTCTTCTGTTTGAGATTTTCCCTCATGTGGGTCTATGACTGTCAATCTCCTAGTTTCAAATTAATATTGAATACATTTCCAATCTTGCGATGCTTAGGAGAATGTTCTCCAAATCCATCCAGGTTGTTACCAAGGATGCAAAATTTCCATCTTTTTAAGGGATGAATAGTATTCCACAGTATACACATACCATAGTTTTTTAATCCACTTAATTGCTGATGGACACTTGGGTTGTTTCCACATCTTTGCATTCTCAACTGGGCAGCTATGAACATTCTAGTGCAAATGTCCCTGTGGTAAATGTGTTCTTTTTGTTTGGGTGAATGCCTACTAGAGGATTTGTAGGGTCAAATGGTACGTTTACATTTGCAAATATATTATTATAACCTTTTAAAATATAAATCAAACCTTTCCTTAAAAATCATTAGATATTCCTCCACCTTCGAATGCTTAAGATAATGGATCCATGCAAATTAAGAGAACGCATAGGTTTGACTTTGATAACAGCCTAAACCACCAGTGGTCTGGAAAGGCTGACATGGTACCATGTGCTCATTTATGTATGTATAATGTTCTTAAAGTAACAACCACACCTGAGTTTGCGAAATCAATTATATGAGATTTATTTCTGGCAGACATAAGAACCTGCAGACTATAAAAATTGTACCATTCTTCCTATTATTGCTAGCAAGAGGTGTAAACGTAAGCAGCAATGAAAAGGAGAGTTAAAGATAAGGTTCTATTGTGACAACCAAAATCTGAAAATAGCTGAAAGTCAGCTACAGAAATCATGACAAAATTTGATATAAGCCCATAGCCTAATAAGTGCCAAATTTAACAATTCATCATTATCAATATTAGAATTTATATACCAGTATTAAAGAAATCCAGTACTTCTCCCTCTTTTTCTAGTCTCCTCCTTCCTGCCCCTATCTCTGCCACTATACATATCCTCAAAATGGGTAAGTAAACCTCTTAGAACTTTTGAAAATAGTACTGGGGTTGAGCCATAACCACTGACAGAATCCTATAAAGGCTTGGCAGCACAGCCTATGAAATCTTCCTTGGTCCCAGCTAAGCCAGCCAACTAATGGTGAAGGAACACACAGCTGCCTTGAGTTTCCTGCAAACCCTTGAGCTCACACCCAGTGAATCTCACCTTAAACTTTTGCACTACCTAACAAGACACACGTGTTATCATAATCACTATAACCTGATTTCACATTTCATAAACCACGTACAAATATAGCACAGCGTCAGACCAAACTTGATAAAATCTTCAAGAAGCCATATGTTCAGCACATGTGTAGTCTCAGCCCTCCAATTCCACCATCTTTCTGCTTGGCCAAATGAGGGGAAAACCAGAAATTTCAATTCTCTCTCATTCCCAGTAGTAAAATAAGACAAAAAAGCAAGCAAGCAAGCAGGTTTTGTCCTACTGTCCCGTCCCCCACAGGTATCTCCTGCCCTTTTTGCCAGCACTCATACATAATTCTCTTCCTCATACATTAAAGATACATCAACTCGCTCCCACCTGACAGTTCCAACCACCGCTTGTGTGTGTCCGCTGTAGGCCCCCAAACTTGGACAGCTGTCTGAAGGCCCTTGCCTGAGCACCTCAAGGTCCCCATGGCCCACCTAGGAGAGGCCCCACTCTCAACCCAACCACCCTGACGACCACCTCTGAGCCCAGATGCTAGCCCAAAGCTCCCTCCCCAACACCCCCAGTCCACCCGAGGGCCCCCATCTCATCCCCCGGCCGCCTCCCACCGGCAGCCCGGCCCACACGCCCTCCAGCGGGGTCGCCCCGGGCGGGGTGCGACCGCGAGGCGCGCGGGGAGGATGTGGGCGTGCAGGCGGGCGCCTCGGCGCGTGCCAGGCTGTTGAGACGCGTGTCCACGTCTGCACGCGTGGCCGTGGGAGCGTGTGTATGGCAGGTCCAGGCCCCGCCGTCCTCTCACCGGGCTGGGAACACCTCACCTTCCTCGGCGGCTCCGCCTGGCTCCAGCTCCGGCTCCTTCCGCACGGCCACTCATGGGCGTCCTGCTCCCGCTCGGAATATATACCCTCATCCGGGAGGCCGGGGCGGCGGGGCGGGAGCGGGGGCCGTGGGGAGCGCCGGCCCCGGCCACCCCGCCCCTCTCGCCGCTCCGAGTGGCTGCCGGCTGGGGGAGGAGCGGAAGCCGCTGGCCCAGACACGTCAGCGCCCAGAGCGCAAGCGGCTGGGCTCGAGCCCGGGAGGGGTGGGGCGGGGCCTCCGCGTCACTCCTTGTCTGACCCAATGGGGAGGGCCCCTGGAGTCCTGGCGGCGGACGACCCGCCCCTCCAGTGCGCAGCTTGGGGGCCTGGAGGTGGAGGGAAGGTGTCAGATGAGACTGCTTGGAGGGATGGGGTCCGGTCCGGCTAAGGCACCTCAGGGCAGGTCCTAGGAACCCGGAGGTCCCTGGGTTGTATGACTCTTCGTAGTTCCCTTGGCCTAGCGGGGCGGCATGCACACCTTGTCCAGAAGCTGACCACGGAGTTGGGCGGATAGCTGCGTCCTGGGTGGCAGATTTCCAAGCACCCACGCGGTGGTTGGGAAAGAGCGGCGATTTCTCTGCGGAGAACCGTTTGGGATCCGCCCGGCGCGCTCTCTGACCTTCAGCGAGTTATTTCATCCAGAGTTGGCCAGATGCCTGGCGGGGGCCCCTGATTCGCTCTCTAGTGGTGTTTTAGTCAAAGAGAGTGAAGCCAGCCTCGTTTACTTTTGTACAGACACTAAAGTAAAGAGGAAATACAAGCAAAGGTATTATAAAAACTGAGCTAGTGATACACATGCCGTAGATTCCGGGGTCAGCTTTGTGCGTCTGTGGACTTAAATCTCACTGGCTCCAGTATACTGTGAGATGATGGTTGGACTGGATGACCTCCAAAGCCACTGCAGGGCTGGTATTTACAGTCCTGTTATATAACCTCATGTGGATGTATGCATGCAGGTTATATATTCAGCTTGTGACCTTAGAAGTTGTGTTTACATATAAAGTTGTGTTGCATTTTGTGTAGTTTTCGCAAGAAGTTCAGTATTTTGAAGTGCCCAAAACACCTACTGGAGGGTACACCGAGAGACAGAGGACCTCTGAGCAAGATGATTTGCAGATGAGGGGTGGACCCTCAGGCAATTCGTCCGCAGGTGCTCCTTGTGAAGAAAGCCAGAGCCTGGGGAGATCCTTAGGCACATAGTCATTGTCTGATACTCCCCTCACCTGTATTGTCTGTCTCAATAAAAGGCTAGGGCAGAGGTTGCTCAAGTCTACCCTGCAAACAAGGTTAGCTCACCCTCTACAAATTTGTGCTTCTAATCTGTGTCATGCCTGGTTCCTTCCTGCAGTGATCCAGACCAGGGCCACAGGGGCCCTAGGGGTTGCGACAAGCTACCTTCAACATAGAACCAAAGAAATTTAGGCATTTGCGCGCGTTTCTTCTGCCTTCCTCAGCGCAAGGGCCTTCTCATTTCCTTTATCAGTTGCAAAATCACTGACCACGTCAAGTAAAGAGAAAAACTTAAACTTGGTAAGTAATGCTGGTAGATTTACATTCAGGAGATTGAATTAGCTCCATCTTTCATGATCCCAGAACTTCATTCATGGTATTTGAAAGCTTTATAATATAGTAATTGGTTAAGAATAGGAGATCTGAAGACAGAATTCCAACTTCTTTATAGTTTATGATCTTTGGCCAGCTAGTTAACTCTTGTATATCAATTTGCTCATCTATAAAGACAATAAAAATGGCTTTAGGGATGATGTGAGTGTTAATCCAATCAATATAAATAAAGTATGTAGAACAGAGTAATCACTAAATAAATTTTCTTGTTATTTATTGAGTGCTTATTCTATGTTGAAAAATTTGAACTAGGAGACCAAGATTCAAAATTATAGTTCTAAACTCCATTTTCCTCCTTATAAAATGAAGATAACACCTACTTCACATGAGTGTAGTTAAAATTAGGTGAAAAAGAACCTAAGTCAGGTCCTGGAGTATTATAAACATTCTGTAAATCTTAGATGAATGCATTAATAAAGAGCAAAGTCCAAAAAAAAAGAGCAAAGTCATCGTTTAAAAATCCTTTAAAGAAAAACAGTAGAGGCTCAGCACCTGTAGCTCAGCAGCTAGGGTGCCACCCACATATATTGGAGCTGGCAGGTTCAAATCCAGCCCCAGCCTGCCAAACAACAATGACAACTACAACCAAAAAATAGCTGGGCATTGTGGTGGGTGCCTGTAGTCCCAGCTACTCAGGAGGCTGAGGCAAGAGAATGAATGACTTGAGCCCAAGAGTTTGAGCGGTGACACCATAGCACTCAGCACTCTACCAAGGGCTACATAGTGAGACTGTCTCAAAAAAAAAAAAAAAAAAAGAAGAAGAAGAAGAAAAGAAAAACAATAGAAATGGTGTCCAGCACAAATGTATTTAAATGAACTCTTGTAAAATCAAATTTTTACTTAGCTTTATTGTTGTTTTTTTTCTGGTTACTAGGCAAAAGAAGAGCCTTAATCTCATCTTGCAAGCTTAATATCCAGCAACTTCATTCACTAAAAAGTTATTGCTGTCCTTTAAATTACTTTTCATATAAGGGATGGTTTTTATTTTTCTCCTTTTTCCCAAAATTTCATTGTAATCTTAGAATGGCTTTTAAATAGTTGATTGAAGGAAACAAGGCAAGGATGCTCACTCTGTCTATGATTACTTAACATCACCCTAAAAGTAGACAAGAGAAATTATAAGAGGCTTAAGAATTAGAAAAAATAAACCTACTTTGATTTGCAAATGACATGAGAGAATACCTGGAAAACCCTAGAAAGTCAGTGATAAGACTGACAAACAATAAAAATATTTCAGTAAGATAGCAGGAGATAAAAAGAGCATATAGAAATCAATAGTTTTTATATATACAAAGTACAACCAGTTAGAAGATATGATAGTAAAATATTCCCATTTATCATAGCAAGAAAGATAATTCAGTTAATATAAATCTAACACAAAATGTGCAAACCCTGTATGAAAACTGCAAAACATTTCTGAAAGCCACCAAAGATACTAGAGCAAATGGAAAAATTATCACTTATTGATTCATAAATCATATCTCTTACAAAGTTATGAATTTATAAATTAGACAAACTTATACTAAAGTTCTCACTAAAAACATACAAGAATAGCTAGGAAACCACTGAAAAAGAAAAGCTGTAATAATCAACCTACCTGCCAGATAGTAAAATATTATATGAAGCCTCTATTATTTTAAACAAAAATGTGGTACTGATACATAAATAGACCAGAGGAATAGACGAGAAAGTCCAAAAGTGAGCCCAAGTACATATGGAAATTTGCTGTGTTATAAAGGTGGCATCTCAAACCACCAGAGCAAAAGATAAAAAGGACAGTAGTAAGTAAATGTGACACTGGGTAGCCACTTGGAAAAAGTTAAAAACAGGTCCATACTTCACACCACTTACAAGAATAAACTTTAAACGGATTAGAGATCTAGGTATAAAATATTAAATCATAGAGGTACTAGAAGAAAAGATGGAATACTATACAGCTGCCAAAAAGAAAAAGAATGAGACTAATATGAACTGATATGGAGTGCATTTCAGGACATATTGTTACATAAAAAAAAGCAAAGTGTAAAAGGGCATACGTAAATTAAAGATAGTAAAATAAGAAAATGTACATGCATCTACTTATTTTTACAAATAAGTAAATGAAAAAAATATATAAAAACAACCATCAGTGTGATTAGTTACCTATGAGGGTGGAGAGGAATCAAGTGGAAGGAGGCTGTGGTATGGGCTGTGGTATGTCTCTAAGTATAACTTTTGTATAGTTTGATTTTTGGAACAATGTTAATACTTTACATATTATTCAAAAAGTGAAATAAAATGAACAAGTGGGGCCAAAGTCAAGACCTAAAATAGAAAACAAACAAAAATAAATCAACCTAACAATATCTTAAATAGCATAACTTCACTGAAGGGGGCCCCAGGGAACTAACCCAAGTAAATTATGAACATAGTATTCTTTTACAGTTTTATAGAAGTTGGCTTATAATAAACTACACATGTTTAAAGTGCATAATTTGATGATTTATGATACATGAATATACCTATGAGGGCGTATTTTCATCATATGCCCTCAATTTAAAGACAAAAAGAACTATAAAAAAAATAAGACTCTAGGGAGTAATTTTCACAGTGGCATGGATTAATAATTCTGAAACTATTTTGCGTGTCTTGTGGATGTCAGTAAATGATTAAATATGTGAAGGATGATGGGGGACTATTGTTTTACAGTTATAGAAGAAAATTATAAATATGGAAGAGAAGGAGGCTAAAATTCCTTAGCGTCAGATTGAATAGAATTTATCAGTATTAACTCATGGGTTTTAATCTAAATACATAAATAGATAGATATATATGTGTACATATGATAGAAATGTACACATAAAAATTTAGCTGGGGCAGTGGCTCATGCCTATAATCCCAGAGTTTTGGGAGGCTGAGATGGGAGGATGGCTTTAGGCTAAGTGTTCAAACCCAGCCCAGGCAACATTGCTAGACCCCATCTCTACAAAAAAAGAACCAGATATAGTGGTGCATGTCTGTAGTCTTCGCTTCTCAGGAGGCTAAGGCAGGAGGACCCCTTAAGACTAGGATTCAAGAATTCAGTGAGCTATGATCACACCACTGCATTCTAGGCTGGGAGATACAGCAAAACCCTATCTTAAGAAAAAAAAAAAGGGAAGGAAGGAGGGAGGGAGGAAGGAAATGTATACATGTATAGTGATGTATGTGTGCATATATACTTCACACTTGATTTCCTAAGAGAGCCTAGAAATGAGCACCCCTAGCAATTGCAAGGACCATACCTGTGGTCCAGATCTAGTTTCTAAATACCATTGCTCTCTTGGGTGGCACATGTGGCTCAGTGGGTAGGGTGCTGGACCCATATACCAAGGGTGGTGGGTTCAAACCTGACCCCAGCCAAACTGCAATGAAATAATAGCCGGGCATTGTGGCAGGCGCCTGTAGTCCCAGCTACTCAGGAGGCTGAGGCAAGAGAATCGCCTAAGCCCAGAAGTTGGAGGTTGCTGTGAGTTGTGATGCCACAGCCCTCTACCGAGGGCAACAAAGTGAGACTCTGTCTCTAAAATAATAAATAAATAAATAACATTACTCTCTAAAAGGAAACAGGGCTATTTGAGAAATGTCACAACTCAAAAGCTGCATAGGCAAAGTCTAGGCCTGAAACATCTTGTAGTTCTCAAAAGTACCCCCCAAGTAATGGCGGCATGTAAAACTGAAACAGAAACCAGCTTGAAACCAATAAGACAATTGGAGCATCAATGCAGCAGCGCCTGTGGCTCAGTGGTTAGGGCACCAGCCGCATATACCAACGGTGGCAAGTTCAAACCCTACCCGGGCCTCCTAAACAATAATGTCCACTGCAACAAAAAACTAGCCAGGCATTGTGGCAGGTGCCTGTGGTCCCAACGGGAGTCTGAGGCAAAAGAATCACTTAAGCCCAAGAGTTTGAGGTTACTGTGAGCTGTGATACCATAGCACTCTATCCAGGGTGACAGGGTGAGACTCTGTCTCAAAAAAAAAAAAAACATAAAAAATGATTTAATATGCATTCACTAAAATAAGAATTCATGGGGCACATTGATATAAATAAACAAGTGAACAGACAAGTGGCAGAGAAGGGAAAGCTATTCCTTACAGAAGAGCCCCAAATAATAATTGTAGAAGAAATGGTGAGTTAGAAATCACTGTAGTAACATATTCAGACAAGAATTATCAGTGGATGCTAAAAACAGTGAGTGAAACTGGAGTCACTGACAAGATATCTGTACATTTAAAGTATCTCGCCGTAAAAATTATGTATTAATTACAAGGGAAAATATTAATGTTCCCGAGGAGAAACCTGATGAGCATCATCATAACCAAATGAGCAAAGTTACCATCATAGTGATGTGATTCCCGGAGGAGACTCTATCCCCTCATTGGTACTCCTGCCCAAAATGCATCAGTCTAATCAAGAGAAAAAAGATTAGACAAATGCAGACTGCAGATTTGTCAGATTAACTGCTTTACTCTCCAAAAACATTCAAGTTGTAAAAGACAAATAAAGGCTGAAAAATTGGCCCATATTAAAAATACATGCCAATATGATTTTCTATCTAGATTATATCCTACAATCAGGAAAAAGAAATAGCCACAAAGGACATTATTTGAATAATTAACAAAATTCAAATATGAATTACGAACTAGATAATAGCATTGCACTGATGTTTGATTTTTTCTCATTTTGATTGTGCTGTGGCTATTTTAAGAGAGTGTATTCATAGGAAACATACACTACAATAATTTGGGGTGAAGACGAATGATGTCTGCAATTTAAACAGTTCAAAAAGAAATATATGTGCAAACACATGGGGAGTGGGGAGGAGGAAATCTGGAAGATACAGTAAGTGATAATAAAGCGAATGGAGGAAAATGCTAACAACTAGTGAATTGGGAGAAAGGGTACACGGAACCCTTTGTACTGTTTTGCAAGTTCACCATAAAATTGAAATTACATAAAAATTAAAAAAAAAAATTAAAATACAGCTAATAATAAGAGTTCTTCATTGTCAGTCCAAACACAAAAGAAAATCTTTAGCCCACAGAGCATACAGCTGTGGAGGAAAAGGATTGAGGAAGGGTATGGTAGGGTTGTTTGCCTGTCCTGGCACCAAGTCAGAATGCCACACCACCTGAGAAGGTGTAAATGCCACCAGCAGTGCTGGTTATGGTGGCAGTTGTAGCTCCCTGGGACAGGAATAATGACAGTGCCTTTCTCTGAGTCTCAGCCTTCCAGATGAAACAGTAAGGCTTAGATGAAGAGAACAAGAACTTGCACTGAGTGGCCATTGCCTGGAATCCCTTGGTGTTTATACATGGATACCTCCTGGGGTTGAACTCTTAAGAGCAAACCAGTGTATTTTCAGCATTCAATAATTAACAAGTTGATAATGTGTTGAAAATGTGTTCATTGGGGCAGGGCACAGTGGCTCATGCCTGTAGTCCCAGCACTCTGGGAGGCCAAGGTGGGCAGATTGCCTGAGCTCACAAGTTCAACACCAGCAAAGCAAGACCCCTGCCTCTAAAAATAACAGCCAGGCATTGTGGCGGGCGCCTATAATCCCAGCTACTTGGGAGGCTGAGGCAAAAGAATCCCTTGAGCCCAGGAGTCTGATGTAACTGAGCTATGATGCCATAGCACTCTACCCAAGGCAACAAAGTGAGACTCTGTCTCAAAAAAAAAAAAAAATGTGTTCATTGGGTTATTCTTTGCTAGACCTTGTGGCAGATACTGTGGGTAATTAAGAGTCTGTGGCCTCAAGGATGATAGGGCAAGAATAGAGATAAGAGAGATGTTCCCAATATACAAGTAAAAGATTACAGATCTCAGAGGAGGAAGAGAATAGAGAATGAAGTTTCCCAAAAGGATAGGGCCAGGGGTCCTCAAACTTTTTAAACAGGGGTCCAGTTCATTGTCCCTCAGACCATTGGAGGGCCAGACTGCGGGCCCTGGGACTACTTGGCTGCTAAGCAGGACAGGCAGTGGTGGCAAAAACACCCGGCGGGCCGCATGTGGCCCGTGGGCTGTAGTTTGAAATAGGCCAGTGGGGTTTGAGAAAGAGGTGGGAGGCAAGGCACAGCCTCACCCCTTACAGGAGGCTGTCCTTGGTACTCAGCCTTAGTGCTGGAGTCATTTATATGTTTCCCCACTGGCAACCCTATCACCTTTTCTAATTCCTGCTGTATCCTTAATAAAAAAGATCAAGGAATTTGTACTCAGGTTAAAAATTTAGGAAGTGGCTCAGCGCCTGTGGCTCAAGTGGCTAAGGCGCTAGCCACATACACCTAAGGTGGCGGGTTCAAATCCAGCCCGGACCCACCAAACAACAATGACAGCTGCAACCAAAAATAGCCGGGCGTTGTGGCGGGCACCTGTGGTCCCAGCTACTTGGGGGGTGGAGACAGGAGACTCACTTGAGCCCAGGAGTTGGAAGTTGCTGTGAGCTGTGAAGCCACAGCACTCTACCCAGGGGGATAGCTTGAGGCTCTGTCTCAAAAAAAAAAAAAAAAAATTTAGGAAGTGAGATATCTACCTAGGGGTAGCTAAAAAATAAGCTGTGAAATTTGACGCAACAAAAGGAAATAACTACCAAAAGGTATGTGTTTTTAGCAGTATGTTGTAATCTCTGATTGGTTTTTAAAAAGATAAACAGATAATACTTTCATCTATGAGATAGATGATAGCTAGGTAGATAGATAACAGAAAAACAGGTGGATGAAGGCTGTGTGACCTAGAAAAAAATCACCTAAATTCTCTGAACTTCACTATAACTGAGAAAATGACATGAAGGCTGTGTTGATCAGTTTGATGGAAGTATTTCAGATTGCATGTGAAATCCCCACACTGTACCCCAGAAGGGCATTAATGTACATAGTTACCATTCAATAAAATTTTAAAAAAATAAATAAATAAATAAATTCTCTGAACTTTAATTTCCTCATCTACAATAATACAGCTTACAGAATTGAAAAGAAAATTAAAAGAGAAAAGGAGTAATACATAGTAGCTATTCAAAAAATGTTAGGTAAATAAATGAAAGAGAAGAAAAAAGGAAAGTAAAAGAGAGAAAAGAAATGGATAGACTTACATTAAAAATAAGAATCATCAGCAGTCTGGGAGGACAAAGTGGGAGGATCGTGTGAGCTCAGGAATTCAGGCCTATAGTCCTAGTTACTCAGGAGGCTGAGGCAGGAGGATTGCTTGAGCTCCAGACTTTGAGGTTGCAGTGAGCTATGATGATGCCACTGCACTCCGGCTGAGGTGACAGAGCAAGACGCTGCCTCAAAATAAATAAGTAAACAAATAAATAAAAATACAAAGTCATCAGCATTGTGGGAGGCCAAGGTGGGAGGATTGCTTGAGGCCAGGAGTTTGAGCCCAGCCTGAACAAGAGCGAGATCTCATCTTATGAAAAACTAGAAAAATTAGCTGATCCCGGTAGAGGGGAGGCAGGAGAATGGCTTGAGCCCAGGAGTTGGAGGTTGCAGTGAGTTATGTTGACACCACTGCACTCAAGCCTGGGTGACAGAGTGAGACCCTGTCTCAAAGGAAAGACAGAATCATTTTGGGATTTCAGGAGAGATTTTTTAAGTGGGCCATTACTGCAAACAAATTAGGTTTCACGTTTTTTTTCTTTCAAGAACAATGGGATTATAGTGGGTTTTATGTTCTTTGGGGTACTTTCTGAGGGGTATTTTCTAAATTTGCTGTGGTGGAGGTTAGTTTATATTTAAGAGAACTTATCACTTTTAATATCAGAAAAGCAGAAATGTTAGCAACGAAAAGAGCTGTTCGCTTGTTTTTCCCTGAGTTGTGTCACACGGGCACCAGTCTTTCCACACTCCCTTGCTTAGTACATCTGGTGATTTTTCTACCAGTGGGTTGGTAATAGCCAGTCTATAGCAGAGGAGTCTCCCTTCCTTTGTCCCGAATGCAGGTGTCCTCTGCGAGTGCACTGAACTCCTAAAAAATGCCCAGCTCATTTCCCAGCAGTGTATGCGACTCATTCTGGGAGTCTAGCTCAGCTCAAGGCTTGGTCAAGGCAAGAAGTGAGCATGTATGAGATCACTGTTTCCAAGACCTACAAACAAATGGGCGGTGCAGGGATAAGGGTTTTGACTTTCCTGCTGAGGGTTTCCTAGGACATGAGGACTTCATTCTCCCAGGAGATCATCCTGGCTTAGCTCACCACTCCTCCCACACCAGACACTTTTTGTAGCTCAGGGTGTGTTTCGAAATATTACTGCGAAATGACAAATACACCCTGTTAAATGACAGATCTTTTTACTCAGCGTTTTCCACACCCTCTTACTTCTGCAATTTTTCAGAGCGTTTTGATCTGTAAAGTTGTCAGAGAGGTCTCTGTGCATCTACTGTGGGTTCACACCATTGCTGGGGGTGATGCACAAAAATGAGGAAACATATAGCCCCTCCAAATCGATTTCAACCTAAGAAGCATGTGTGTACATAACAAAATGAAATGAGCTGGAGAGTAAGCAGATCCGAGAGTGCTGATGCGTGATCCTTACGGAGCTCCACAGCCTGCGGACTCCACGGTTGAGGACGGGTTCTACAGTGTGGAGGACTGGGCTTTAAATTCCATTCCTGGGCTGTTGGCTGAAGTTATCTGGTCCTCCTCTCTGAATTCACAGATAAGGAGGCAAAATTTCTCATAAGCGAAGTGGTTCACTGAAAGTCAAAACAGGTCACTAAGAAGCAAAAACAACATTAGGAGTCTGTGTATTGCTGTTTAACAGGATTTCTCTGGAGGTAATGGGTGTAAAAATAACCCAATTATTGAAACCCTCAACCACCATCACATGAGTCCATGTTTTCTTAGAACTAGAGGCTCATTACCCTTCTGAGTTGTGGGTCAAATATTTCATGCCTGTTCTCAGAGCCTACTTGGTGGGACTTTCAAATGCAGGTAACCACACAGCAATTTTCCAGGGGAAATTCCTCAGAAACTTAGCCTAGAGTGGCATCTGACTTACTCTGAAACCAGAATGGCAACATACTTTGTCCCAAACCTGCCTCTCCACCCATCTGGTCATCGTTCAGCCTCTGCTTAGCTGTTTCTTGACCTTCCACGATGTGATTTCTCAGATGTGGATTATCTCTTATAATATGGTTTTCATGATAGGGTTTCTCAGCTCCATGTTAAATTGGTTGTGTATTTTCTCTCTCATGCTTCTCAACTCAAAACCAGGACACCCCCGAGGTATATCACAAGTTATTTTTGTTAAAGAAACCTCCTGGTCACCTATGCCTTCTCTATGAATCTATGACAGGTTAAATTTGTTTTTTATACTCTAGGTAATATCTTTAAAAGACTAAAACGGGATGTCACTTCTAAGAAATCTCAGATACAGCAAGAAATCCCTCAACATTTTTTGCTCCAGGCCCCATTACCTCTCCTTGGCAGTTCTTCAGAAAGAACTTATGTTGCAATAAAAGTCTGGCAGTGCTATCTGGCTCGACATCAAAATCAAAGTATAAAAGTGTGGTTTCAAACTTCCTTGGGTTCTCAGAGCTGCTGGTGATTATTTCCTGCGTCCTCACAAAACATTCATTTATTCATTTAATTCGTCTTAGACCACTTAGCATAACAGGCAAGAAGATGAATTCTAAATCCAGACAGCACGACTTCGAATCTTGGGTCTGCAGTTACTAGGTAAATGACCTTCCACAAGTTGATTGATGTCTCTGTGCTTCATTTCCCAAATGGGGGTAATAATAGGAACTACTACCTAGGGTTGCTCTGAGGATGCATTTTTATAAAGTGTTTAGAGCAGCTACTGACACAGAATAAGAGCTCTGTAAACTTTTCATTAAAAGTTAATATTTGCAACTCGGCGCCTGTGGCTCAATCAGCTAAGGCGCCAGCCACGTACACCTAAGGTGGCGGGTTCGAATCCCCAGCCTGGGCCCGCCAAACAACAATGATGGTTGCAACCAAAAAATGGCCGGGCGTTGTGGCGGGCGCCTGTGGTCCCAGCTACTTGGGAGGCAGAGGCAGGAGACTCGCTTGAGCCCAGGAGTTGGAGGTTGCTATGAGCTGTGATGCCATGGTACTCTACCCAGGGGGATA
>CAUYQV010025454.1:0-30326 GCA_963574575.1 Galagoides demidoff | reverse complement strand
AAGAAGCCCAAGTGCCCATCAATCCACGAATGGATCAACAAACTGTGGTATATGTACACCATGGAATACTATGCAGCCATAAAGAAAGATGGAGACTTTACATCCTTCATGTTCACATGGATGGAGCTGGAAAATGTTCTTCCGAGCAAAGTATCACAAGAATGGAAGAAAAAGTATCCAATGTACACACCCCTATTATGAAACTAATTTATACCTTTTATATGAAAGCTATAACCTAATAACAGCCTAAGAATATGGGGTGGGGGAAGGGGTGGTGGGAGGGGGATTGGAGGGATCACTTCTGAGGTTTATCTTACAAGAGTACAAGTGAATCTTTCTAAGAGTAGAATGTGAACATTTTAAAATAATAACTAAGAAAATGACATGAAGGCTATGTTAACCAGTTTGATGAAAGTGTTTCGGATTGTGTGTGAAAACCCCACACTGTACCCCAGAAGTGCATTAATGTACATAGTTACCATTCAATTAAAAAAAAGAAGAAGAAGATATACAAATGACCAACAAATACCTGAAAAGATAATCAACATCAGGTGGCGCTGTGGCTCAAAGGAGTAGGGTACCAGCCCCATATGCCAGAGGTGGCAGGTTCAAACCCAGCCCCGGCCAAAAAAACTGAAGAAAAAAAAAAAAAAAGGTCAACATCAATAATTATCAGAGAAATACAAATTTAAAACCACATAAGATTTCACTTATCCCTGCCAGAATGGCTGCTATTTGTAAGTCAAAAAACAAAAGATGTTGGTGTAAACCTATCATTTGATTCCACAATCCCACTACTGGGTATCTATCTAAAGGGGGAAAAAGTCATTCTATCAAAAAGATATGTGCACCCAAATGTTTATCATAGCACCATTATTGCAAAGATATGGAATCAATGTAAGTGCCCATGTACTGATGGTACATACATACCATGGAGTACTACCCAGCCATAAAAAAGGATGAAATCATGTCTTTTTCAGCAACTTGGATGGAACTGGAGATATTATTCTAAGTGAAGTATTTCAAGAATAAAAAAAACAAAAGCCATGATCTAATTTCTATGTAGGAGCCAAATGATGGGTTTGCATGGTCATAAAGTGGTATAATGGACACTGGAAAATAAGAATGAGGGTGGAAAAAAGTGGGGTGAGGAATACACGATTACCTATCAGGTACAATGTACACTATTCTGGTGAGGGGTACACTAAATACCCTGACTTCAGCATTATACAGTTAATTCATGTAACAAAAAACCCTTGCACCCCTTGAATCTATAAACATTTGTTAAAAATATAGAAGACCCCCAAAAAGAAAAGTAGAATATAAAAACCTAAAATCAGAAAACTTTTTAAACTGTGACATATACAAATAATAAACTATCATACCTCGTTAAAAATCAAATTTCTTAAGGCATAATTTGAGTGAAAAAGGAAGTCCATGATATTATTATGCATTTTTTAAAATAAAATTTCTTACTACAATAGTAGATATTAATATATTGATATTACTATTAATATTAGTATTTACTATTAGGGTATCAATGTTATCATCAATGTAGTAAATATATTGGTCAAATATTATAATATTGATATCAATTTTTGATAGTTTATATGAATATTTTGATTGCTATAAATTGGTATAGTGATCAAATGTTAATATTTTGATATCATGTTCGTATTAGTACTGGTAATAGCTAACAATTGAGATTTTTCTCTCCATGCCAGGCTCCATGCTAAACCCTTTTTATAGATTTTTTTCATTTAGTCTTTACAGCAAGACTATTAAATATTCATTTCAATTTAAAAAACTTTATAAACTGTTTTGAAATAACTTCTCACAGAAAACTTGCAAGAATATCACAAGGACCTGTTCTAGACCAGTGATTTTCAGCCTGTGTGCCATCAGGGGATCTTACATGTGCTCTGAAAAGTTTCAAAGATCATTAAACTATTTCCAAAAGAAGTTCAAAGCACAGTAAATATATTCTTTATTTTTTTTTTGATCAACATAATTTCAGTGTGCCATAGGAGTTTAACTATAGGTTCAAGTGTGCCATGGATAAAAAAGGTTGAAAAGCACTATTCTACACCCTTTACTTGGATTTGCCAATTAATAATTTGCCACCCTTGTTTTGTCTTTCTTCTCGTTTTCTTTTTATCTCTTTCTCTGTGTCTCTGCTTTTCTGTCTCTGTCTCTCTTTCTGCACACACACACACATTTTCTGAACAACTTGGGTAAGTTGCCAACATCATGCTCCTCTACCCCTAAATATTTCACTGGGTGTTTCCTTAGAACAAGGGCATTCTATTATATAACCACAGTATAAAGAGAGAATTCAAAAAAAATTGCATGTATACAGTCATACTTTTTATACTACATTGTCCCAATAAAATTCTGTATAGCAATTTTTTTTCAGATGCAGGATTCAATCCAGAATCACTTATTGCATTCAGATGTTATATCTCGTTGGTCTCCATTAATCTAAAACAGTTCCTCAGCTTTTATTTTTTAATAACATTAACATTTTTTAAACATGTAGGCCACGCATTTTAGATTTCCCAATTTGTGTTTGTCTTCATTTTTGGCAAAAACACTACATATGTAATACTGTGCCCTGCTCAGCGTGTTCTATCATGAGATAAATGTCAGTTTGCTCTATTACTAGTGACATTAAGGTGGCTAAAGCCATTATGTGACATCAATCAAGTTTTTCCATGGTACTTATCTTTTTGCAATTCTTTAAGAGGAGGTATATGTGCTTTGCCTTATCAAACTTTTATTTACTAGTGAAACATTTATAGATATTTGTCTGAATCAGTTATTACTACAATGTTTGCCATCTGGTGATCTTCCAAGTCCACCATTTCTCATTTTCTCCCATAAGGAAGAAATTTCTTTTTTCTTTTCCTCGTTGGTCTATTACCACTATGGATTCACAATTCTTATTTTATTTAATGAATTATAATCTCATATCAGTATTTATTTTCTTTTTTGTAGATCCTACAATGGTTAATTTTATGTGTCATCTTAACTGGACCATGAAGTACCTACACATTTGGTCAAATATTATTAGAAATGTTTTTGTGAAGGTGTTTTTGGATGAGATTAACATTTAAATCAATAGAGTGAGGAAAACATATTACCCTCCTAAAGTGAGACGCTGTTTCAAAAAAAAAAAAATATTGCCCTCCATAATCTGGGTGGGCCTGATCAAATCAGTTGATGGCTTGACTGGACCAAAAAAAAATCCCTCCTCCACAAAAAAAAAGAGTTATTTCTGTCTGATGGTTTTCAAACTAGGACATCTATTTTTCCTGCCGTTGACTCCAACTGAAACGTTGGCTCTTCCTAGGTGTTGAGCCTACTGGCCTCTGGACTGGAACAACACCATTGGTTCTCCTGATTCTCAAGCCTTCAGACTCAGAATGGAACTACATCAGCTCCTCTCCTGGGTCTTCAGCTTTCTGACTCATGCTGCAGATCTTGGGACTTCATTATTGCATAAGCCATTTTTTTATGATAAACCTCTCTATGTTACATGTGTGTGTGTCCATTCATCCTATTGGTTCAGTTTCTCTAGAGAATCCTAACAACATAGATTACCATTACTTTGTAAGCACATTCTTACTGTTTAGCCAAAAGATATTCCAATCTTATCTTTATTTTTCTCTTCTCTGGCCTTACAATCAGTCATGAATCCAAGCATCACTAACTATTTTTAATGGGACATCATAGTTAAAAACAAAAGTCTGTTTTTATTATTATTTTCTTCTATGTCTCTTCAGTGAGCAGCTGAAAATTATGTGTATACTTGTATATATGTGCTTATATATACACACATATGTATCTATATACATAATTAGTACTGACAAGTGTATATACACATAGAAGTATTTATGGACCTATATGCCTATGTATGCACATAGGTACACGGATATTCATACCAATAACCTCTATTTGTAATACCACACCAAAGACCACAGTGTTCTTCACAGCCTTCCTGATTTTTATTTGTATCCCTTTTGTCCAGCTGGGAAATCTGGTTGCCAGCATAGCTCCTTTGCTAAGTCCTACCATACGTGGGATGTAATTTCATAATTGCTGACCCATACATTGTCATGGGGAAAACTCTAATAAATATGATTAAAGATTGTCTTTTGACTGACAGGAAATAGCCAAAGTGCTATATTCAAAGTTAGATGAGTTAGCCCTTTCACTATTCATTGCAATACATTATTCATTTGAAGGTTAGGTTCATCCGCTTTTGTTTGTATCCCATTTTAGGAGATTTTTTCCTACATTCTTGTTGATTTTACTTACTTATTTTTAGAATAGAAAACATTAGCATGATGTCAAAAGTCAAGCTACACAAAGGAAAATATTCAGAAAAACTTCATTGACTTTCCTGTGCATTCCACCTTCTTATTCGTATCCATCCCTAACTAATCTCATTACTTTCCCATTTATCTCTCTTGCAATGTATATTTTCTTATTACTTTTTCTCTTACACAAAAGGTAACATACTATATGTACTCTCTTGCCTTCTGCTTTTTTCACAGATTACTGTGTCTATATTTATAGAGATTTTTTTTCTTCTTCTTACAGTTACATAGTTCTTCATGATATGAACATTCCATGGTTCATTTAATAAGAATTTCCTATATTTAGAGATTTTAGTTATTTCCAATATTTCACATTATGAATAAGGCTGCGATGAGTAACCTTGTGCATTTTTTTTTATATTGTTGAGATATACCTTTGGAGTAAATTCTTTGACGTGAGATTATTGTATCAATATATACGCTTTGGCATCTGGTAAGGCATTGCCATCTTCCCCTCCCTTAGGCCGTGCCACATTGTGCTGTCACTAGCAATGTAGGAGCATACTTGGTTTTCCCCTACCTCACCAGGAAACTATGTAGTCAAGCTTTTAAATGTTTGGCCACTAATTTGCCTTTTTATAAGCACAAGGTAATATTTTGTATATATTTAATGACCATTTTCATCTTTTTTTATGAGTTCTCCCTCCTGTCTTTAGCCCATTTTTCTAGTGGGTTTTGTTATCGTCCGTCTTTAACACGTGAGACAACAGGCTCCAAGAAGAGAAGAAACCCAGGGTCATTACTCTAGGAACTGCTGGAGCTGGAACTGGATATTGACTGTATAAAAAGAAAAGTGCACAAAAGATTCTTGTTGTTTTTGGAGCTTTATAATTAATTGTCTAAATTTCCTGCCAGAGTATACATATATTACTTTGATAATTAAGAAAGAGAATGTAGTAAAGTTTAAGAAAAAAAAAAAAGAAAGAAAGAAGACAAACCAGCTGCTCCTTAAATCACAACTTTCAACAATCTGCCAGGAAATCTGCACCTCGAAGGCGAGAGCAGCCAAGCACGCAGGCTGCCAGCTGCCAGAGGCCGTGGGGGGTTGCCCTATTTGTGTTTATTTAAATGAAAAAGTAAAAACACAGAGAGAAATAAGCAGAAAATATTGATAAGGTGACGTTAGGGAAGACTACTACTGAAAACGGAAATCAAGTAGCAACTGGGGAACATAGATACCCTTTAAAAGCAATGACTTGAAATTTGTAAGAGAATAAAGAGGGAAAGAAGGAAGGAAACTCAGCAGTAAGACATAAACCTTAGAGGGGTTTGAGGGTCTTTAGGAGCGCAGAAGTCATGCAACAAACCTGCTACCTCAGAGTACTGAAAAATGGCAAAGTCTGGGGAAGTGAGCTATAAATCAATCCATCTGCTAGGGAAGTGGTTTTCAGGCCTAATAGCAATTAACTCACCAAAGGACATTTAAAGTTATAGGATACCTGGGCCCATCCTTTGAAAATTAAATCAGAATCTCAGGAGGGGGATGCCAAAATCCTATTGAGAACCACAGGCCCAGCCAAGGTACAAGAGGACCTTCACAGATGTTTTCAGACTGTCTTTGAAGAAAGAAAGTAGTCAGCTCTGTCTTTTAACTCAACAAGTTTACACGTTTGGTCCACATAAAGAAGTTATATCACCATTGTCCTCTTTGTCATTATCATCACCACCAATATCACGGCTCTCATTTCACAAATACTTTACTAGGCCCCAGATTCTATGCCGGGCACTTTGTACTCTTCACATATGTTAATCTCCATAGTGACTCCTCAGGGTAGGTATTATTATTTTTACTTTAGAGTTGATGAAACAGGTTCAGAGAGATTAAAGATTTGCCCATGTCTGTTCCTATTCATAATAATCACAAAATAGAAACACAAATTTCCTTTAGCAGAAGAAATGATAAACAAATTGATAAAACCATATGATGCAATACCACTCAAAAATTTTAAAAAGAATGGACTTCTAAACTGATATATACAACAACATAGGTGGATTCAAAAACAGTAAACAAGAGATGCCAAAGAATACATACTGTGTGATTCCATTTATATAAATTTTGACATATAAAACTAATTCATAGAGTTATAAATGAGAATAATATATATTTTGTGGGACATGTATAGGGTCATACATATGTATAGAAAAATGTACTGTATGTAAAAATTTATTGAGTTACACATTTAAGATCTATGCATTTTACTATATGTAGATGAAACCTCCGTCAAGTACTACAATTTCAAAATAAATAGGAAACAGCTTACCCAAGACCACAAAGCCAGTAGTTGAGCCAAGAAGAGAATTTATGATTTATAAATAGAACGACTTTTCCCCAAATGTGTATTAACTGCTCCCATTCAAGTATCACAGTTACTCATCAAAACGGCCCAAATGCCTAACCTTAGGAAAATTGTGAATTATGGTATGCCCATATAATAAAATGTAGTTCAGCCACTAAGTGATTATGAAGGTTTTAATGCAATAAAACTAAATGTTTATGAAACAATGTATATGAAATAAAGCAAAATATTAAATTACACTTATCCAAATGATTGTGACTATGTATATACTAGAGATGTAAATACCATATATAAGGGCTAGAGGAAACATTAAAAACTCATAAATTGTTATAATTGAAGGATTGCAGATTTTTCAAATTTAATTTTCACTATTATCATAATATTGTCTTGACAATAAATTTAAAAGGACACAATAAATATGAAATGTTTAAAATCATTACATGTCATATTTCCAACCAAATGAATGTAGCAATTTCTGCCTAGGACCCATCCTATGATATTATCCAGAATTATGCCGGACAGCAAGTGGGGCTGCTAAATTAAACTCTAATACTTTCAGTAACTGAAACTCTTCAAAGGAGGTGAATTTTACAGCCATTTCTAATTGGTGTCAATGATGATATAATGTGTAATCATACTAAATTAAAAAGTAAAAATAGAATAAAAATCAAATATTCAACATGTGCCATTTGAAAAGCCAGTTTCAATAAATTCATTACTACATGAATACATACATCTTTAATAAGGAACGTCAATCCAGGTCATTACCTGCTGCTTTTGACTGCGGGCTATCAGAGGACAAGATCAGTTCTAGATTTTATTGTAAAAGCTCAATTTTTCCTTTATGTGTTTGTCAAAAAGGAGAAATACCATATGTGGATATCATTACTTTAAAAATTATGACATACTGTGGATTAAACATGGCAGATTAAACACATATTTTTCTCTGCTTTTCCAAATCCTACAGATATATCATTAAAGATATAAAATGGTACAAGTCCACCAAGACAAGCAGACTAGTAAGACAACAGATGAGTCTATGAACTGATTAATAAATAAAAATACAGTGTATCCATATAATAGAATATTATTCAGCAATAAAAACAAATGAAATATTGATGCTACAACATGGATGACACTTGAAAACATTATGCTAAGTGAAGAAAAGCCAGACATAGAGGTCGTATATTTGATAATTCCATTTATATGAAACATCCAGAATAGGTAAATCTGTAGAGACAGAAAGCATATTTGTGGTTGCCAGAGGTGGAATAGGGGTGGGGAAAATGGGGAATGTCTGCTTAAGTGGCATAGGGTTTCTTCTGAGGATGATAAAAATGTTTTAGAGCTAGATAGAGGTGAACAATATTATAAATCTACTAAGTGCCACTGAATTGTACTTTTAGATGATTAATCTAATGTTTGATAATTTTTCTCCATTTTAAAAAAATAAAATATCAAGTGAGAGATAAATACAAAAGTTAGAAAATGGCAAACAGATGCCAATGGACTTACCAAAGCAGAAAAATGTGGGCTACTAAAGTTTTCTGCTCAAGGGAAAATTAGCAGCCCAGGAAAAGAAAACTACCACTAAAGTTAGTCCAGATTCTTGCCTCTCAACAAGCCCTACTTGGAAATCACCTTTAGCTGTCTCACTCCTAAGTATGAATAACACTGCCAGCCAGGAATCACAAGACATTGAGGAAATGTTACACGTGTGAAATAAGGACAAGAAAGAATGTTTGAAAATTAAACATGTAAGACAGGAGAAACTAAAATTTTAAAAGAAAATTTAGAAAATATAGTTAAGAAAAAGAAGTATACATGGTAGAACAAAAAGACAGATGAGGAAAATAAGAAAGAGAAGGTAAGAAAAGCAGAAAGTCAACCCAACAGCTAACATTTGAGAAAGAAAGAACAAAGATAGGAGGATGAGGTAGCCTGGATGAGAGCCCACAAAGATATCTACGTCCTAATTCCTGGAACTTGTTATTTTATATATGGTAACAGAGCCTTTGCAAGTATGATTACATTAAGGATTTTGAGATAGACTATTCTGCATTATCCAGGTGCATCCTAAATACAGTGTTTTTATAAAAGGGAGGCAAAGGAAGATTAGACACAGAAGAGAAGAAAGCAATGTGATCACAGAGGCACAGATTAGAGTTCTGTGGCCACAAGCCAAGGAATGCTGGCAGCCACCAGAAGATGAAGAAGCAAGGAATGAATTCTCCCTGAGAGCAGAGGGTAATCATGAATCCACACTTAAGGAATGAAGACCCTAGGAATGGTAAATACATGGGTAAATATATATCTCTTTTTCTTATTTTTTAAATCTCTTTAAAAGGTAATCTTTTTTTAAAAAAAAGGCAAATCATTAACAATACAGTATGAGTTTCTACCATGTATAACCACATACAGGGTAGAAGGAGAGAAATAGAATCAAGGCCTTTTACTACACATCGAGTGCTGCAGTATCATTTGAAGGTAGACTGCAATAAATTGAAGATTTATACCATGAACTCTAATGCAGGATGTCTCAAAAGCATTGACACTTTTAGAGTAACTTTAATTTCCAGAGTTCTGAAGAAGCTGATTCTGACCAGTTTTGCCATGGTTCTCATTGCTTTTATAGAAGAAAGAGTTTGCAGATATCCTTATCCCACCTTTTGGCTGAGGTCATGGGAGTTTGGCTTTTCTTGTCTCTACTTTTATCATCCATTTATGACTTTGTAGTTCAATAGTAAAAGAGAAATTTTATATTCCTTATTTCCAAGACCTTGAAGATGTCTTACTTTCTTCTCCTTTTGCCCTCAGGTTAAAAAGAGGTCTTAAAGAAATGTCACAGCTATTTTAAACCATTGTCTCTAAGTGGCAGAAATCATTTGTGGCCTGTGTCATGTTGATGGGCCAGTTAGAAGGAAAGAAATCAGATCATACTTGATCAATATAACACAAAATCAACTAATATAAAGGTGTCTGAGCAATAACAAGTTATAAAGAGCTTGCAGTTAAGATGACATATATCTTTCCTGGGCAATACTGCAAATTACTAAGTGCTTTATAGCCAGCAAGTGCTTTAAATTATAGTAGGTACTTTCCACTAACTGATAGCACCACCTCAGCTCTCTATAATTGGGATCCACCTTTCCCATAAAGCAACAGTGGGCTACAAAATTGCTTCATTCCATTTGGATTCAAGGATATATGGGACGGTTTTTATTTGGTTTATTGTTCTCTCCCATCTTTGGAGATTTTGAGGGGGTTTTTGTTTGCATATTTATTCCTTGTGTTTTTTCAAAAATCTATTAGTGGAAAAATCCTTTAAGAAGTGAAGACAATTTCTGTGGATTCATCAGAGCTCTGCTGATTTTCTAAGCTATTACCTGCTTTTTATGTTATTCTGTCCTACAATTTTGTACAAACATTTCAATCTCGCAAGTCCGTTACAACAGCTGTGATTTGCTAGGTATCTCCTGGTGTTAATAGGGCTGCAGTCTCCAAGCCCCAGGCTACAGACCAGGTACCAGTCCATGGGCTGTTAGGAACCAAGATACACAGCAGAAAGTGAGTGGAGGGAAGGTAGGCAAAGCTACATCTGTATTTACAGCTGCTCCCCATCTTGTACACCACTGCCTGAGCTCCACCTCCTGTCAGATTGTCTCCCCCATCTGTGGAAAAATTCCCTTCCATGAAACCAGAAGCTGGTGCAAAACACATTGGGGACCACTGAGGGTATATCATAGCACAGCCTCCAAAATTGCTCAATAAACTAAGAGAGGCTTAGTGTAATGACAATCATTAACAATTGTTTTCTACTTATTGAGATAGAATAGGAAAGCATTGTCTATATGTCTTAATCATTCTATACTAAAAAATACACTATAATAAAATTACAAGCCAATAAATATTTTTGCAATACAAATGAAATAATCATCTATTTCAACAAATATAAAGAAATAGAAGCAAAATAGCATGCTTAACGAGTCCTGCATACACTCAAGCTAAAAGAATCACGGGTAGAACTTATGAAATACATAGTTCTCAAGTCACAAATGAAAATTTCTTTCTGATGGTAACAATAAGAACTCCATAAAGCATCTAGCCAAGGATTGTGATTTCCTCTCCATGGATCATAAACTTGAGTCATGTTTATAATTACCCAAAGGGGAATCACACAGACATATCGGAGACCTTTTACTCAAGATGATGGACACAATCCGGACCCACAGTCTTCTTCATGACATGCAGGGTTTCATTGCTTCTGGGACCTCACACTTGTCTGTTTGGACATTTGCTGAGAAAGAGTCCTATCTTTAAAAAAAATAACTAAAATATACCAACCAAACACTTTAATAAGAGATATCCAGGGTCTTTCCCATTCCATATAATTTTATAAAATAATTGGAGTTTGGGGGGACACTCGGGATTGATAGTATTTGATGGAAACTGGGTACATATTTTTTATTACAAAACAGAATCTGTAGATTGGTTGAGTTAGAAAACACATGGAAAACAAAATGTGGACCTGCCAGAAATCCCCACTTCTTTACTCAGCACGTATGTATGCATATACATATGGATGGCCACCTTCTTCCACAAAAGATGTAATGCATTTATGGCATTTCTCCATCTCTATAAAGCAATTTTTACTTATTTCCACAACCTTCAAATACTGACTTACATCCTCTATGACTCTGTAACAGTAAGAGATGGGGAGTGCTGGAGATTCGGGCTATAATAATAAAAAGAAAAATAATCTTTGAAGAAATTAGGAAATTAACAAGAGCTGTTATCAGATGGATACAAAGACTATACAACCTCAATGTGTAGGATTTAATTCCAAATAAAATATATTGTAGATTGTGCACCTGATTAGACCATAACTGTGTATTATGCTTCAAAAAAAAAAAAAAAGGTTCAAAAAATACTCTCTGGGAATTAGTAAAAATTTCTGGGAGATCTCAGACCTCCAAAGGCTGGGGAGTTGTGGTGTCCCAGTGCATATCACTGAGGAGTAAAGGGGAAGAAATTTTTTTATAAATCACATGTGTAATTGTTATATATAATATGTATAGCAAATACGTAATACATAAATAAAATATGCTGGGGAAAGTAAGAAGGACCAGAGAAGGCTGAAGGGATCTAGTGGCCATGAGCAGATAGTGGGATCTGCTAGGCTGCCCAGCAGGGAAGGGCCGTGAGTTCACCTTCCTGTTTTCATCTCCTTATTTATGCTGAAGAGCCCTTTGTAACTGCTCCATAATGGTCTCGTGAGGCCTGGAACTTTAACCTGTGCCCCATTGCCTGACATGGAGCCCATATCATGGTAAGTACTGGTTGGTTCCTTTGGCATTTTAGTGAGTTCTGGGGGCTTTGGTTCCATCTTTGATTTTTTTGTATGAAGTTGGGATCTTCTTTATATCTTGCTCCTTAATTCAGTGGAATCCAATATTTGAAAAAGGCTGAGATACAGAACAGAAAACCCCAGGACCAGCTCCAAAAGGAAATTTACTCTTGGTTTAGTTTTTCTCTTCTTTCCCATTATTCTATATTATTAAAACAGGGAGACATCAAGAATGAAAACTCCCAAGAAAGATAAAAACATCTAGTCTTAGAAAATAACTTGAGCAAGGCAAGGGAGAGAATGGGAACAGGGCTGCCATCTAAAACTCACAGACCACCTTCCTGGGAGTGGCAGAGGCTCCAGAGTGAAATCTCAAACACCATGATGCAGGAGGCATGGACTGCTTTATTAGGAGATGTCAGGACACTTGAGAAGAGCGGGTCCCTAACATCATTTGTCAGTCATTCTCCCATTTCAGATATCCCTGGGCCAAGCCTTCCCTTTTATAGGCCAACCTGTACAGCAATGCTGAGCCACTGATGATTTCTGATCACATAAAATTGCATCTGTGCTAAGGGAGCAAATTCCTACAGAACAGAGCATAGATGTTCCCAGAGATCTGAGCATCTGGGCCCTTTGTTAGCCAAAGATCACTGTCTGAAATATCAGCTGAGGATCACATGCAGAAAACCCTTTTTTATTTCAGTTTCCCAGACACATCTGCAGAAAGTATTTTTATCCACTTTAAGCACCAATGAGTTACATTAAAAGTGTAAAGAAAGGAAACACCATCTTCAACTATGTACTCCCACCAGCTGTCAGACCTGGAGGGGTAGAGAGGAGAGGAGTGTAGCTCATTCTAACTCCACTGCAGTCTCTTCACCTGCCTTACTTCCCAGATCCAGGACCTGGAGAAGCAACTTTTATGTCCTACAGAGAGAGTCAGACTTGCAGAGCAAACATTTCCTGAGAAATGAATTTCTGCTATTTAATATCTATTTAATAACATTGCACAGTCTTCCTTTTGTTGGGTTCTTCCCACTTGTGGTTCAGAGAGGCCTGGTAGGCTCCCACAACTGTCAAAGAGTCAAACAAAAGGTTGCTGCACCGTTACAAGTTTAAAAGTCCTGATTAGCATCTAGGAGGATTCCAGATTATTCTTTGGTTCAAGGAAAGGACTATCTGCCCAGGCTGCTAACACCTTGATAATCAAAGCCCCTTGGTTCTTGGTGTGAAAGGAAAAATTCGGTTGATGTCCACATTGATGTCTGCAGAGAAATGTTCAGGGATGGGAGGAGGCATTTGAAACAAAGTTGGACCTATTGGAACAAGTTAAAAGAACAACTAAGTGAGTCCACCGGAAAAAAGAGCAAGAGTAAGAATGTAATCTACTTCTGGGCATTTCAGCTCAAAGCAATGTATTCAAAGTGAAATGCAAAATCAGGAAACTGAGAGACGACAGGCAACAATAATTCAAGAAAGGGGAAGAAAAGACATGGAAAAACTAAGAATTTTTTTAATACATGTAGAAGACAATGATAAATCTTCTGAAAAAGAGCAGAGAGGTTAATACCCAACATTGTGGGAGAGAGGAGCGAGAAAAAAGATTGAGCTATCCAGAGTGAGATAGCATTAGGATGACATATCTTCCTACCATTGATGGCTAAGTTAAGCCAACAGCTAACGTAATAAAGAAATAGTTTCTAAGAAAGACTGACTAATAAATAAAAAGAAGAGGATGGGGGGAAAAAGTCAATAAAATGCAATCACCTGGCTCCTCTGATCCTTTGCCCCAAGGTTTCTTTAAGTTCAGAGAGGGAAATGAGAGTAATGAAGCCCGCCAGAGTAAAGTGACACTCGGCCTGAATGTTACAGCGTTGTGACCTTTGCCAGAACTTAAACATCCTGCAAAACATTTGGCCTTTATCAGGGCTTCAAATGCATTTTAAAGCAAACCATGTGTCCTGTTTCACATCCATTCACAACTCACACAGGCCTTTTAACTGAATCATGGTATCTTGAAAACTTCCAATTGGAAACAGTCATTTGGACATCTTGTCTGGGTCTGGGGCAGGGTACACACACCCCACACACTTGCTTGGTTTCATTTTAAATGCCTCTGGGAAAGTAATTCTTTGTTTTCCTTCTTGAGATATATCCTGCCATCTATTAGGACCCCCTGCCAGATTCTCTGAATGCTTGCCTTCTGCTACTAATGCTCTACTATTTCTCATCAATGAGTATCTCCACCACTGTCAAAGGAGGACCTCTCCCCACCCGCAGGAAAGAAGGAAGCTGTGAATACAGTGGCTGGAGATTTTGAAAAGAACAGAGAAACCAGGGGTCAAAATATACTTAGGAATAAATAGGTTAGGTTTCCTCTTTGTTCTCTAGACACTTGACCTTGAAACCTCCACCCGACCCCAGAACTTCTCACCTTCCCACGCTGACTTGTATTTTTATGGTTATCTACCTATCTCTCCCATTAAAGTGAGAGTATACAGAGCCTGTAGCAGACCCAGTATGTGTTAAATGTGTATTGATGGTAAAGAGAAACTTAAATTGCATTGTTATAGCAAGGAAACGAATGTATTTCAGTGGGCAATTTTGGTTCCTAAACATGGAAAGGACAAGTTGTAGCAGATTAGAAATCCCATTAGGGCCAAACAAGTCCATGAATTGCCTAAACATTAACAAAGAACCCTGCATTATTCTGGATGGGAAGATGAAAGCAGTCATTTGGACTGTGCCAGACCCTAAGCTCTGACTCTTCAGACAGATGGACCAGGATGCTCTATTTCAACTTCCTCACACTCCAGCCTCACCTCATGCTACAGTGGGAGAACGAAAGCCAAGCCTCCCACCATCCTTTCACCACCAAACCCAACCCTGACTGTGTCCATGGCTAGCGGTTGATATCTTCCCCCTGTTAAGAGAACCAGGGCCACTTCCCTCTTGAGGCCAAGATCCCATCCCCAACCCATCTCCCTTCAGGAACCTCATTCCTTCAGGGAGTTGCTCCCATCAGCAGAATTATCCTCATCCCCATCCACACTCCATGTGCTCTAGTATCTCTCCTTTCAAACACACAATACACCCCCACCTCAATCTCATGACCCCTACACTTTATTATCCATTCTCCTTCACAGCCAGGACTCTCAAAAAAGGTTGCCTGGAAAACTTTTCAGACTTCCTCATCTCCAGTTAGCTCTTCAGCCCTCTCCAAATCACCAAAAGTCGCCCATGACCTCCATTTTGTAAAATCTGACCTTGACACCCCCACCCCACCCCAGGACTTCTCACCTTCCCAAGCTGAATGAATGATTATTTTCTTTAAAAAAACAAAAACAAAAAACACCACTCTCTCTCTTCCCATGAAACTTTCTCCTTCACTTCCTTATACTTGAAGAAAAAACAGAGCTAAACAGTAGTTAAAACAGTAAAATCACCTTTTATTCAGGATTGTTGCATTAAGGGGGGAAAGATCACCATGTAGAATTGGCTCAATTCCAAACAAAGCATGGACAACTGGGAGTTTATAACCAGAGTGAGGGTTGGTGGATGGAGAATTACCAACAGGAAACATCAAGGGCAAGGGGGACTCTGACTAAACCTACCTAACAGGATTCTTGCTGAAGATGGGCCAGGTACTCACACGTCACCCGGGAGATGGTAGGGTGAGGACTATGGTTAGATATAGAGGAGCATCAGATATGGAGCATGGGGCAGGGAGGTTGGGCTAAACCAATATAGAAGAGTTTTGCTAAAACTATGTTTCATAAGGAAATGCACAGATGGATTTAGGAGAAGGTTTAGGAGCATGACTAAAGTTTGGTCAAGCAAAGAATCTTGGCCACACTCTTCTCCTTTAGTTTCTCCCTCTCAGGTTCTTTTTCACTCTCCTTTGCTGGCCCCACCTCCTCTACCCAAATTCAAATTGTTGAAGTGGCTCTGGACTCAGTCCTATCTTTCCCCCTTCCCCCCTTATACTTCCCTGTGCGTAGGATTCCATTCAGTACCTTAGCTTTAAATAAATATGCTGATGACAACTATTGCCTGCTTAGCATTTCCAATACTGTGAAAGATATCACAAACTTCGATGTCCAGAACAGGACTCTTGATTCTCCAATCTCATCCTGCAATGATTACCCAAAACCAGGTCACCCATCACCCTAACTTTCCATCTCCCCACTTTCCCAAGCCTGAAGGCTGAGTTGGCCTTGACATCTTTCTTTCCCAACTCCCTACATCTAGCTCAACATCATAGCATGTTGATTTAATATCCAAAACATATGTAAGATTTGTCAACTTCTTTCCACCTTATGGCTTATAAATGGTCTCCTTGGATCAATCCTGTCCTCTCTGATCCATTTTCCACACACTAACTAAGCTAATCTCTAAAAAATAGTTGGGTGCAACAGCACACACCTATGGTCCTGGAAGTTACTCTAGAGGTTGAGATGGGAAAGGATTGATTGAGTCCAGGAGTTCAAGATCAGTCTGGGCAACATAGCAAAAACCTATCTCCAAAAATAGTCATAATAAAATCTATGTTATTCCCCTGCTTCCCTCAATTCCATACAGAATATAAATTCCTTACTGGGTCCTACAGGGTTTCATGATGTGGTCCTATCTACCCCTTTGACCATCCTGTGGCTCCCTGCACGCCACACCCACCATGTGAGTTGGATCCTGAGGTCTGACTGCCCATGTCAATCTAGTATGCCTCCCTGCCCTGCATAGCAGGAAATCTCAGAACCACATTTTCCTGATCCTCCTTGTAGCTAGAAACCAACATGTGATATAATTCTGCCAATCATAAGCATTTGTACGAGACTTGACTTAGGTTTCAGTTAAGTCGGGGAGAAGTAAGGGGTGAAATATTTATTTTGCTGGTTCATGTTGGGCCAGAATCAGTGTGAGTCTGCAGTCATTGGCTTCTAGATATTTCCTGAAACATCTGCAGCTTTCCCAATCACAGAAGAAACAGGGTGGTTTGGGGAGCAGAAGGTTCTGAGAGTGGTTTCCCTAGAAGCTCTGCCTGGACTCTAAACCATAGGGCCTCCCTTCCAGCTCTTTCAATGGTTTAGTAAATCACTGAGTGTCTGATAAATCTCTTCTTCCTGAAACTAGCTCAGATAGCTTCTGTCATCTGCCACCGAGCTCTAACAGATTTGCTGTCATTTAAAATGAACCAAAACCATGGTTTAGAACGCAAGCTTTGAATCATCCTGCCTGAATTTGAACCCTCATTCAAATGCTTCCATACTATATGACATTGGATAAGTTATTACCTAATATCTCTAGCTTGTTATTCTCATTTGTAGTCTAGGAATGAAAACAGCATCTACTTCAGAGAGTATTTGAGGTTTAAATGAAATAATACTGGTCAAGCACTTGATATAGTATCTGGCACATAACAACAATTCTTGAAAGGTTAACTTTTGTAATTAGTGTAATTAAGTGTTATTATTTCCTTCCTCTGGGCCTTGCACTTTGCTCTTTCTTATGCAGGTAGTGTTTTTTTGCCTGATCTACCCCCAGTTAACTCTTATTTGTCCTTCAAGTTTATGTATACATATCACTCAAAAATTACTTCCTGGCCCATTTTTGACTATCCTATCTACCCACTTGGTTTTCTCTCATAGTGACATCTTCCCTCTTGGAGCATTCATCAATTGTGCAAATGTATATTTTTGCATGTTGATGTTTCTAGTGCTAATTTCCCTCATGGAGCTACGAGTTCCCCAAAGTCAGAAGCCATGACTGTGTGTGTCCCATCAGATAGCCAGCACTCCAACGGACACAGCTCAATACATGAATGGACTCAAAAAACATTTCTCCCAGTCTTCCTGGCAAACATACCAGAAATTGCTGAAGATACAGACGGCAGTATTACCAACAAGATCTAACATAAAGAGCCCAGGCCTTCTTTGGTATAAAATAGTCAAACATGGGTTTAAGAAATTACCTGTGAGTATTCCTTATAATATTAAGTTACATATTGGCGTGATGCCTCTAGCTCAGTGGTTAGGGTGCCAGCCACATACACCAGGGCTGGCAGGTTCAAACCCATCCCAGGCCTGCTAAACAACAATGATAAAATAATTTAAAAAAAAATAGCCAGGTGTTGTAGCAGGTGCCTGTAGTCCCAGCCACTTGGGAGGCTGAGGTAAGAGAATCACTTAAGCATAAGAGTTTGAGGTTGCTGTGAGCTATGACAACACAACACTCTACTGAGGATGACATAGTGAGACTCTGTCTCAAAAATAATAATAAGTTACATATTGATAGCAATCTACAGTCTTGCATGCCCTTTAAATAGATTAATTCTTTTAATCTTTATAACAACCCAGCTATCTTTTGATTCGATCTTACAGAAAAGGAAATGGAATCTCCAAAGTATCTGCAAGATGCCCAACATCACCCAAATAGGAAGCAACACATTTTGTGAATCACTGACTAATAGACAAGAGCTCCAACCCTTGCTTCACCATTTTCTTGCTGTGTGGCCTTAGGTAAATTACTCAACCTCTTGGGGATGGTTTCCTCCTCTGTGAAAAGGAAATAACAATACCTGCATTGTTGGGCATATTAAAGATTGTATGTATAATGTCTGAGATGTGCACTAGGTAAGTAGAAGATAATTCAGATATTATCATTATCACCATCACTGTTAAATCCCTGTCTTACTCAGCAACATGGTCAATCAGGCTTCTCCATAATATCTTTGAATTGAAGCCTTAGAATTATGTGTCAATCAAAACTGCAACATGAATTCCCTCCTCCACTTTATTAACTGAGGGAGTTAATCCCCACATATGTGGCACAGAACACAAATCCAGCTTTCATGTCAGCTTGTTCCATCTCTGCAATTAGATTATCACTCCTAAGTTGCAGGGACTAAAGCCTCCTTTTTCTAGGGTGCTTTGGACATAGGTTTTATTAATTATCAATGAATGAGAAATAAGTGAAAAGAAAAAGAAAAGAAAGAAAAGGAAAGTTATGGACAGGAAGTCCAAAGAGTTTTAAGAAACTAATCCTAAGGGAGATGATCCAAATCAGAGCCAAAGGTCTTGGCCTCATACTCAGAACTTTTTAAGCCTCAGGCTAGGAAAAAAAAAAAAGTCTCGTGTCCTGTTTCTGGGAGGAAATCAACTCTCTGATGAGTACACTGTTAGGCAAAATGCCACTAACAACAATCATAGTTTTTATTGTCATTCAGGCTGACATGGTTAGACCATTATGGAGTAGGTACGACACTGTCACATAAAGCTCAGTGAAGTGAGAAGGACAGGTGGCAATAATTAGGAGACCAGGTGACAGGGCTGAATCCTGAGTCAGTCTAGATGATATCTGCTAGAACCACAAATAAATTGCATGTAACAACTGCTTTCAAAGGGGTTATGAGTGTTCCCAGTTCCTTCCCCAGGGCAATGACTTCAACATCTTGAATATCCATATTAATAAGGATGCCTGGTTTTAATCCTGTGAGACTGACCACATTATTTCCTGTTTGCAGCTAAGATGAACTCAGTGGATGGGATTCAGAACTCAGACGCCCCCACAAAAGCAGGGCTCATGTCTTGACTCTCTGAGGTCCCTGGACATTGTGTTTCCACATCGACAAGTAAAAATTTCCTTACTGTAAAAAGGCTGCTCGGATATGATGCAGGTACTAAAAGACAGGGAATTTGTGCCTAAACTATAAGTAACAAGAAATCAGGCTCATTATGACTTTAAGCAATTTCTGCTGTATTGCTTCAGAAATTTATGCTTTTTTTTTATTTTAGATAGAGTCTATGGCCCAGGCTAGAGTGCCAGAGCATCAGCCTAGCTCACAGCAACCTCAAACTCCCAGATTCAAACAATCCTCCTGCCTCAGCCTCCCAAGTAGCTGGGACTATAGGCACCCACCACCACATCTGGCTAACTTTTCTAATTGTTTTAGTAGATATAGAGTCTTGAATTCCTGAGCTCAAGCCATCCTCCCACCTTGGCCTCTCCCGGAGTTCTAGAATTTCTACATCTGGCCTCAGAATTTCATGCATTTATGATGAAAATTCCAGCTGCTATGTTGGGAAATCAGCTAATAGGTCTTGAAATAATGGTTGTAAATATTAATATTTAACATTTACCTTTTGCCAAGCACCATACTAAATTTCAGAGAAAATAACTCCTTAATCTTTATCATAGTCAATGAAGTAGGTATTATACTTAAGCCCTTTTCACAGATAATGAAATTGAGGCTAAGAGAAGTCAAATATTTTTCTGTGCTCACCCAGCTAATTAGCAACAAAGGAATCCTCAAACTCATATCAATCTAACCTCAAAACCACCCTTAGCATGTATATTTCTATACAAGGTTCTTTTATTTCCCTAGGCCAACTGCCACTGAGGCCAGATCTAAAGTGATAATATTTCTCCTTTCTTTTCATTCTTCAGATATCAAATTAGAAGTCCTCTTCTCCAGAATCCTCTTTGATTCCTTGCTTGCCTTAGGCTCCCTCATGTATACCTAGAGCGCTCAGTACATCTTCATCCCGGTAACATCTGATCTCACCCACTAGACCCACTATGACCTCAGAGAGAACAGAGATCAAGTCTGTCTTATTCAAAATTAGAACCCCTGTGGGTAAGAGAGTGCATTCTTATGCCTCATAGGCACACAGGGGATATTTGTGAAACATATGAATTCATGGATAGAGATAATACTTCACTATAGTTATGATGGTTGGTTTTATGTGTCAACTTGACTGGGCTAAGGGAAGCCCAGATAGCTGGAACATTATTTTTGTGTGTGTCCCTGGGGATATTCCCAGAAAAGACTAGCATATGAATTGGTAGACTGTGTAAAAAGTTCACCCTCATTAATGTGGGCAGCCATCATCCAATCCATTGAGGGTCTGGATACCACAACAAGGCAGACAAAGGGCAAATTTGCCTTCTACTTGAGCTGGGACATTCATCTTCTCCTACCCTCTGACATCTGGGCCTTTGGACTCAGACACTAGTTCTCAGATCTTTAAGCTTAGACTAAAATTGTATGACTGGCTTTTCTGTACCTGCAGTTTGCAGACAGAAGACTACAGGATTTCTCATCTGCCACAATCAAGTGAGCCAGTCCCTTCCTATGTGTTTCTATATATATCCCATTGGTTATGTTTCTGAATGATACAGTGGTTCTTTTTATGACATGAGAACAGGAGGTCTCACTGCTTTGTACTGGGAATCAGAGAAGCAGGTGAAGATGGGCCATGTATCTGAAAATGCCATGAATGCCCTGATAACACTGATTCTTTGATTTGTACAGAGCTCTATTTTTGTGTATGTGTGGTATTTGAAAAACAGTTATGTCTTATATATGCCATACAGAAACTATATTTTAGCTCTCTTATACCTGTGACAGAAAGAAAGGAAATCTGATATCCAAACATAAATCCACAAAGGTAATTCTTTAGGATATTGAGTGTCACATATCATTAGCAATGATAGTTCAATTAGAGGTAATAGCTAACCAAGACTAGCTACAGATTTGTGAGACCCAGTGAAAAGTGAAAACATTGTTTACCTTGTTCAAAAAGTATTAAGAATTGCAGGTTAGTGACAGGAGAGCATGAAACCTAGTGTGAGTCTCTTCTGAGCAAAGAACCCAGTGGGACTGCTCAGGTCATATGCTCAGGAAGCTGGTCCTACAATGAACACTTCCAGAGTTCTTATTAAGCTCTGCATTAATCAATCATTTTATTTTATCTTTACAACAGCAGGAGAAAGATACTTATAGACATTAGATAATCTAGCATCAAAGAAAGATTTTTTTTCCTAACCAAATGTTGAAAAGGGACTGACAATAAGACCAGGAGACGAGAAAAGATAAAATACAGAGACAAGGAACCAGAGCTGCCTTTGCCATTCTGATCAATCCCAAATTAAAGCTAAGTGTACCTTTCTTCACTGTGATTTGAAAAGAGATAAGGAAAAAAGGATTGAGATAAAGTAAGTGATTTCACATTGATTATCCCAAGGAAATAATTATCTTCCTAGCATAGAGGATAATAAGTATTACTAATTACTCACTCCTTTTTCTAAAGAAAGTTGCAGATACTCTCCTCAATACCATTTGTTGGAACAGCCTCCTTTCATCTGCCTTTCATGATCTAAGTAAACTTCAACAGCTAGCAGCTCCCTATAGCTACCACAGCATAAATGTGAATACGCAAAGTTGAACAAGATCAAGGAAACAAAAACCATTTTGGAGAGAAGGGCCAAGATAGCAGCACACTTGTGAAGAGGATCAAAAGTGATGAATAGATTTTCACCTTCAGGTCAACTATGTAAGAAAGCACTGGGAATCAACAGAAAGGTGGCAGAATGAAGAAGAGATAATTGGGACAACCTCAGAAGGACTGGACATTTTGGGGGGAAGGCCCCCACATGGGAAAGGGACAGAGGAAAGGACCCTGAGGTCCACACTTCCCCTGAGCACATGGCTACTGGATCTGTGGGAATTCCCTGCTACTACAGCAGGCCTCCAGACTGACACAGAGACCTCACTGGAAGCTGTATGGCAGCACTGCTCCAGAGAGAAAGCACAGCCAGTTTGTGAACCCTGGCTGCTATGGCTGTGACATCTCAGCCTCAGAGTGCTACATCTACGCAGGGGTCAGATCCATAGCTGCTTGCCCCCTCTCACCTCTGCCTGGCAGGAAGGAACTGGGGAGTCCCAGCACTTGTACATGCCCCGTGTGTGGGTGCCAAGCAGTACTACCACCACTTTTGGGAGACCCAGGCAGAGCAGGAGAACTTGGACCCAATGCCTGCTGCTGGGTCCTGGGGGACCCTGCTCAGCCACACCTCCTACAGAACCTGGGCAGAGCACACACTGATAGCCCTCAGCACCTACTGCTCATTGTTGGGACAGCTAGACCACCACTGCTGTCACCTTGGAGGCCCAGCGCAGGGCAAAAGCTAGCACAATTGCTGCCTTTAGACCTGGGAAGATTGCCCACACCATCCATGTACATGTCCCACCCGCAGGCCCACCACATCTTGCACATGCACTGCATCCCAAGCACATTGTGCCCTGCTCTATCAATACACCTGGCACTGCAAGCCTACTTCACTTCATGAGCCCACCCCATCCTGTATACAATCCCTATCCCATGGATTTTCCTCACCCTGTGTATACACCTGGCCTCACAGGCCTACCCCACCACAGTGGCCCCATGACAACCACAGAGGAATGGGAGAAAGACAGCAGACCTGAAGTCTGAAAGGTCCACAGTGCATCTGAACCTCTCCTGCCTAGTCAACCTTCCAGAGTAGGACTCTAGCACACTACCCAAATATACACCCTATCCCCAGATAGGGTCCCAATAAAGAAGAAAAGGTATATCATAAAGTTATATGTTCTGAGCTGAAAGAAGAGGCCCAAGGTGAGAAGAACTCAGCATAACTCTGGCAACATGAAAAAACAACCTACCTCAATGCTCCCAAAGTATCACAATACTTCCAAAGTATCACAAGAGCCCTCCAAATTGTTGAAATGACAGATAGGAATTCAGATTATGGGCAGCAAGTACAATGAATGCTACAAGAAAGTAGAAAAATAACACAAAGAAACAAAAACAAAATTCAGGATATGAATGAAAAATTCACTAAAGTGATAACACAAGAAAAGATATAACAAAACTTAAAGAAATGAAAGAATCATTTAGGCAATTTCAAAATACAGGAGAAAGTTTTGACAGACTAGACCAGGAAGAAAAAAGAATTTCAGGGCCTGAAGACAACATTTTCAAATTAATCCAGTCAGTCAATAATTTAGAAAATAAAATAAAGAAGAATGAACAACTGCTGTGAGAAATACAGGACTATGCAAAGTGAGCTAATGTAAGAATAACAGGTATTCCTGAAGGAGAAAAAGAAAAAGAAAAAAGCATGGAAAACCTATTTGAGGGAATAATTGAGGAAAATTTCCTTGGTATCACTGGAGATTTAGGTATTCAGCTACCAGATGGTCAATAGACACTTTGAAGATTCATAGCAAATAGAACATCACCAAGGCACGTGGTCATCACTCTGGCCAAAGTCAGTGAAAAGGAGAAAAATTTTACAAGTTACAAAATGAAGTAACACGTTACTTACAAAGGAAAACCACCAGACTAACAGCAAACTTCTCAGCAGAGATCTTATAAGCCAGAAGGTATTGTGCTCCCAAGAATTTTATATCCCATGAAGCTAAGTGTTACAAATAAAAGAGAAATAAAGTCTTTCCCATGTGAATAAACCCTAAGGGATTTTGTCACCAGTAAACCTGCCCTATAGGAAATAAAAAATGCTCTATATAGGGAACAGAACAATCAATATCCACCAATGGAAAAAAGCCTGAAAGTTAAAAATCACAACTCTAATGAAACAGTAGTTCATGGGAGAAAACATTCAACATGATGTACAGACTAGTATCTGACACATTAATAGTAACAATTGAAAGAAAATGGTCTTATTTTATTTTATTTTATTAAATCATAGCTGTGTACATTAATGCAATTATGGGGTACAATGTGCTGGTTTTATATACAGTTTGAAATACTTTCATCAAATTGGTTAACATAGCCTTCACCCACTTAGAAGATAGACACTGGCTGAATGTATGGAAAATAATGACCCAAATATATGTTATATCTCTCCAAGAAACCCATCTAACTCACAAAGATTCTCATAGACTCAAGTAAAGGGATGGAAAATAATTTCTCCATGCAAATAAAAACCAAAAGTGAGCAGGATAACTATACTCATAGAAAAACAGATTTTTTTTTTGAGGGTTGCACAACACTGTGGATACATCTAATGCTACTGAATTATACACTCACAAATAGGTAAAATAATATATTTTGCATGTTTTTACCACAATTTAAAAAATGATAACAATGATAATCCAGTTTTTAATTCCTCAATGGGCCAAGATTGGAGGTTGGAAGGGAAGACTCTACTAGTCTGCTAGGGCTGCTGTAATAAAGTATCATAGATGGGAGAACTTTAACAGATTTATTTTCTCACAGTTCTGGAGGCCAGAGATCCAAGTACAAGGTGTCATTGGGCTGGTTTCAAAAATAGACTTTAAACCAATAATACTTAAAAAAAAAAAAAAAGGCAAAAACAGTCATTATATAATGGTAAAGGGAACAATTCAGCAAGAAGATATGATAGCACTAAATGTATATGTACCTAACACAGGAGCTTCCAGATTCATAAAATAATTGCTACTATACCTAAGCAAAAAAATAAACAGCAGCATCATAATAGCCAAGGACATCAATACTACACTGATAGCATTGGACAGATCATCAAGGCAGATCAATAAAGCAACACTGGAATTAAATGGTATTCTAGAATAAATGAACCTAACAGGCATTTACAGACCATTCAACTCAAAAAGTACAGAATATACATCCTTCTCATCAGTACATGGGACATTTTATTGGATATATCATGTATTAGGCCACAAAATAAGTATCAGCAAATTCAAAAAAAATCAAAATCATATCATGTACCTTCCCAGACCACAGCAAAATAAAATTAGAAATTAATTCTAAGAGGAATTCTCAAATACAGACAAAGTCATCGAATTTAAACAACCTGCTACTGAACAATCTTTAGGTCCATGATATAGAAATCAAAAGATTTTTCAAACTAGATGACAAAGATGCCACAGCATACAAAATATATGAGATACAGTAAAAGCAGTGTTAAGAGAAAAGTTCATAGCCTTAAATGCTTACATCAAAAAGACATAAATCAACACAACCTAACATGCCTCAAAGAACTAGAAAAAGAACAAATCAAATCCAAAGCTAGCAGGAAAAAAAAAAAGAAATAAAAAAGTTCAGAATAGAACTAGATGAAATGGAAACCCCCCTCCCCAAAGGTAAAGGATCAAAGAATCAAAACATTGGTTCTTTGAAAAGATAATAGACCACTAGGCATATTAACCAGAAATAGAAGAAAAGGACTCAAATAAGGTCAATCAGAAAAAAGGGAGACATTACAATTGGTACTACATAAAAATATCATAAATTGACTATTATAGAAACATCTACCCACATAAACTAGCCAGTCTAGAGGAAATGGATAAATTCTCAGAAACATACAACCTCATAAGCTTAAATCAAGAAGAAATAAAATTCCTGAACAAATAATTAGTAGTGAGGTCAAAAGAGTACTTTTAAAATCTCCTGACAAGAACAACAACAAAAATCCTGGACCAGACAAACTGACATCTGAATTCTACTAGATCTACAAAGAGCTGGCTTCTTTCCTACAGAAATTATTCTATAAAGTCAAGAAGAAGGGTACCCTCCCTACCTCACTCTGTGAAGCCAGTACCACCCTGATACTAAAGACAGGAGAGGACACACACATATTCACACAGAAAATTGCAGATAATATTCTTCAGGAATATAAATGCTGAAGTCCTCAACAAAATACTAGCAAATCATATTCAACAGCACTTCACCATGGGTTTCATGGAGGAATGCAAGGATGGTTCAATATATGCAAATTAATAAGTGTGATTAACCACATAAAAACAACTAAAAACAAAAACCACATGATTATCTCAATACATACAAAAATACCATTCAATACAATCCAGTACCCCTTCATGATAAAAACCCCAACAAACTAGGCATAGTAGGAAAATACCTCAAAATAATAAAAGACATAGATAACAACCCCACAGCCAAAGTCATATTGAATAAGAAAAAAGATGGAAGAATTCCCCTTAAGAACAAGTACAAGACAGGGTGCCCACTGTCATCACATCTATTGAAGACAGTACTGGAAATCCTCTCCAGAGCAATCAGACGAAAGAAAGCAATAATGAGCATCCAAATCAGGAAAGAGGAGTTCAAACTATTACTATTTGCTGATGATATGATCTTATACCTAGAAAACCCTAAAAACTCCAACAAAACACTTTAGAATTGATTAATAAATTCCATGTCTCAGATTCCAAAATTAATATACACAAATCAGTAGCATTTCTATGTACTAATAACCATCAAGCTGAGAGTCAAATTAATAACTTAACACCATTTATAACAGCTGTAAAGAAAATAAAATGCCCAGGAATATATTTAACCAATGATGTGAAATTCTCTAAAAGGAGAACTACAAAATACTGATGAAATAAATCATAAGTGACAAAACAAATGGAAAAATATCCCATGCTCAAGGATTAAAAAGATCAACAGTGTTAAAAATGTTCATAGTGTCCAAAGTGATGTAAAGATTCAACGTCATTCCTATCAAAAGGCCAACATCATTTTCACAGATGTAGAAAAAAATAATCCCAAACTTCATATGGAACCAAAATAGAGCTCAAATAACCAAAGCCATGTTGGGCAGAAAGAACAAGTCTGGAGGAATAGAGAGCCTAAAGAATAGAAGAAAGTGTTTCCAAACTATACCTCTGACAAAGGACTAATATCCAGAATCTAAGAGGAACTCAAGCAAATCAGCAAGAAGAAAACAAATGACCCCATCAAAAAGTAAGCAGAAGATATGAACAAATTTTCCTCAAAAGTAGAGAAATGGCCAACGTATGAAAAAATGCTCAACATCACTAATTATTGGGAAAATGCAAATTAAAACCACAATGAGACACCACCTTACTCCTGTCAGAATTGCCATTATGAAAATTCTAATCTAGTTTTTCTGCCACCCACATGCTCCCCAGCTTTTATTTATTTGAGGCAAGAAAGATGTCCATGGATTACTTGTAATTATCCTACAGTTTTAAAAAAGAAAAACATAAATATGAACTCACTTGATGATTTTATCTATTTTAGGTAACATAAAATAATTAAAGTGTTTTGGTTAATAATTTTTTTGAGTGTGATATTTCTTGAAGCAATCACCAGGATGAAGTCCAGGCTCCCTCTTGCATATCTCACAGTAGAAAATGGTTTCTCTTCTTACACCGTTCTCATTCCTTCTGCATCAAACAGTGCAATCCTTTGTTGACTTTTTTCATTGTGTATCATAAAATGTATCCTGCCATTTAGCCTTTCCTCAGTGTCAGAAGCTGATGGTCTTCCCCTCTTTCTTAGATTTCTGTTCCTCACATTTCTCATAAGCTGAGTGAGGATATTTCTCCTGTAAGAAAGGTGTTGGTGTGGACACGATGAAAAGGAAATGCTTTTACACTGTTGGTAAGAATGTAAACTTGTACAACCGCTGTGGAAAGCAATATGGAAATTCCTTAAAGAACTATAAGTAAACCTCCCATTCAGTCCAGCAATCCCACTACTGGATATCTACACAAAGGAAGTGATGTCATTATATCAAAAAGACATCTGTACTTGAATGTTTATCGCAATTACCAGGATGAAGTCCAGGCTCCAATTCACAGTTTCGAGGATATGGAACCAACCTAAGTGCCCATCAACTGATGAGCAGATAAAGAAAAGGTGATTGTATATATAAATATCATACACACACACACCACAGAGTACTACTCAGCCATAAAAGGGAACGACATAATGTCATTTTCAGCAATTTGGATGGAACTAGAGACCATTATTGTAAGTGAAGTATCTCAGGAATAGAAAACCAGATACCATATGTTCTCACTTACAAGTGGGAGCTAAACAAGGTATATATACAGTCATAAAGAGGTATAATGGACTTCAGAAACTAAGAACGGGGGGGGATAGAAAGGGACATGAGGAATAAATGTAACAAAAAACACTTGTACCCCCTAAATGGTTTAAAATTAAAGAACATAAAACCAAATTTAAAACAAAACAAAAACCATTTCCCTCTGACCACCGTTTCACTCTTCTTGCAGCTGTCTGGCCTCCCTTTCGTCCAACCAGAGGGTAAACAGTGTGTCCGAGCAGGGCTAGAAGACTCCATCCTTTCCAGGGCACTGTACTTTTAACTATTCATAAAAGCTCTAGAGGTGCCCTTTACATACTGGAAAAGACAAGAAATAGTTCAAAACAAGTTTCAGTAGCAATTATGATGAGATTTACACAGACTCATAAGGTTTAACCAAAAAGCAGGGATGAAAAAAATAACCTGCACTGTTATTCAGGGTCTCTAAACGAGGGCACTAGCTGAACTTCAACCCTATATTAGTAAGATTGAGAAGACTCAATCATCAAGTAAAGTATTGCTCCTTCACCTACAGAATAATTCCAGTAAAAAAAGTATTAGGCTAGTTTTTAATGGTAAAGAGTTATTGTTCACGTTTAGAGTGAAAAGCTATTAGACACGAAAGTTTTCCATAAAGATTAAGATCCTGGCTTCACTGCTTCCTGGCTTTACGACTTCAGGCAATTTACTTTACCTCTCTAACCCTGAGTTTATTCTGTGATAATAATATAGCAAGACAATACCACCTAGGTATGTCATAGACATTAATAATTATATAAAACATGTACCATGGTAGCTTGTACATAGTAAGTACATTCAAATTTCATATTGAAAGGTGGGGTCTTTAAGAGGTAATAGGATCATAAGGACTCTGCCTTCACAAATGAATTAATCTATTCATGGGCTAATGAATTAATGGAATTATTCATGGAGGTGGGACTGGTGGCTTTAAAAGTAGAAGGAGAAATACCTGTGGCTCTCAGCTGCCTTACCACTTGATACCTGAGCCACCTTGGGACTCTTCAGAGGGTCCCTATCAGAAAGAAGGTGCTCACCAGATGTGCCCATCCCTAACCTTGAAATTCCCACATTCCATAACTGTAAGAAAAATTGTTTTTCTTTATAAATTACCCAGTTTCAGGTATTCCTTATAAGCCACTGAAAACAGACTAATACTAATTTATCTATGTTATTATCACACTCAGGTTTGTTGTTTTTTTTTTTGAGACGGAGCCTCAAGCTATCTCCTTGGGTAGAGTGCCATGGCATCACAGCTCACAGCAACCTTCAACTCCTGGGTTCAAGCGAGTCTCCTGCCTCCACCTCCCAAGTAGCTGGGACCACAGGCGCCTGCCACAACGCCCGGCCATATTTTGGTTGCAGCCATCATTGTTGTTTGGCAGGCCCAGGCTGGGGATTTGAACCCACCACCTTAGGTGTACGTGACTGGCACCTTAGCTGATTGAACCACAGGTGCTGAGCCTACACTCAGGTTTTACTTACAATTTGAACATTAGTTAATAGTCCTAAAGTTAATACTCCTCTCATAGTTATCATAATCTCATTGCCTAAAACCCAGAAAAGTACCTGCCAACGGTAGACACTTAATAAATATTTGAATAAATAAGTTACTGCAAA
>CAUYQV010025450.1:0-10578 GCA_963574575.1 Galagoides demidoff | reverse complement strand
CCAGGAAATAATCTGGGGGTAAGAGAATGCATTCCTGAGCTCAGGAGTTGGAGACTAGCCTGAGCAAGGTGAGAACATGTCACTACAATATAAAAAATAAAATGAAAATAAAATAAGAAAAGTTAGCCAGGCTTAGTGGTGTACACCTGTAGTCCCAGCTACTCAGGAAGCTGAGGCAGGAGGATCACTTGAGCCCAGAAATTAGACACTGCAGTGACCTATGATGAGGCTACTGCACTCTAGCCCTTGGCAACGGAAGGAAACACTACCTCAAAGACAAACAACCCCCATTACTCAAAACAAAAAGACATGTACAAGAATGGAAAAGTTTCATATTCCGAGGGATTCCTTACGGCAGTGTTGATAAGGAACTCTAAAGGCAAGGAGACAGTGCTGACCAGGGTGCATCAGAGAAAGCTTCCCAGAGGACGTAACAGCTGGAAAGATGGACAGGCTTAGCCAGGTGGGATGAAGTTCAGGAGATAGGAGCTGAATGCTCCAGACGAAGGGGCCGCACATACCACACTCAATGGTGAGACAGCCTGGCACTGCTGAAGAATGAAGTGGCTATCACAGGAGCCTTGAAGGCGACCAGGAGGACTAGTAAGTAATGTGGCTGGAGAGGGGTCAAGGCCAGACTCTGAGGGATTTTGAACCACAATAAGAACTTTAGCTTTATTCCAGCACTATTGGGATGGCACTGAAGGATTTAAGCTGGGGAAGAACATACTCAGATAGTGCTTTCACAGATCACGGTGTTACTTGCTGTGTTTTGACAAGGGCAAGGGCTGAGGAAGGTCAGTATAGACTGAAGAGGACTTGCTGTGGCCTGCTGAAAGCATGCGATTTCTTTGACCATTGTCTTAAAAATTAAATGCAAATTTTGTGTTTGGCACGCTACATGTTATTGTTTGCTTTAGCATTTTAATTGAAAATATTCCAAAATATTTACTGGTGCTAACCCCGTTAATTGAGTAGCAAGTCCATGCTCCTGGAACAATAGGCATTGACTTCCCTAATAGAGCCTTCCTTTGCTCCAGATGGCAAAGTGACACCCCCCATATACAGGGTCAGAACAGGCCTGAGCCCATGGAGGCAATTCTGCTTTCTGATACATAACGGTCCCTACCATAGCGATGAAATATAGTCTAAATCTGGTAACTGAGAGTGAAGTGGAATCTCTAGGGAGACAATTCTTAAAAGCTTTTGCTTCTTTCAAAAGAGAGACAAAGCATCTGGCCCTGCTTAGCAACCTGCTCTCTTCTTCTGGTCCCTGAAAGTACAGCTTATTGCTCCGGCATGAGCCATAGTGCAATACGCAGAGGGAAGACGCATCAACAAAAGCTGATAGGTTAGGGATAGCTAAAGGATGCCTGCTAAGGGAGAAACGAATCTGGGTCCCTCAACGCAAGAATTGCCTAGTTCTGGAAACCTTATCACATAAGCAAATGAAACCCCTTTTTGTCTAAGCCACTGTTTTTGTTACTTGCAGATAAATGTATTTCTAACTGAAATTCTACCCCTCAAGTAGAAGGATATTCCACGGGAATATACCTAACTTTATCCTGAGATTTCTCATACCATGGGGCATACCAGCCCGGACCCCAGGGGAGCAGAAACACCTGAGCTGGAGAGACATAGCCTTGGGCAAACACTAGCATTTTCTAATGATTTCCGTCTTACCTCCCAGTTCAAGATTCTTTCCTTTGCTTAGTTTCAAGGAAGTTGTCCTTTGAACACTAGAGACGGAGAAGAACGAGGGAGAAGCCTTTTATCCTGTGTGTCTGGGTTTAACTCGGCCCTCTGGTTGGAAATGACAATGACATGCTCTTCTTATACACAAAGTTCTTTTAAATTACAGATGAAGGGTCGTGACATCAGCACAAAGAATATTTTCTATTCGCGGAGAGTTTTTTTTGTTTGTTTCCTTTAGGACTAATGCACTTTTTTTTAAAAAAGAGCCTCTCGGTTGTCTAATCCACCATCTTTTAGTTTTCAATGGATGTTATATAAGAAAAGATGAAGAGAGAGAGATGTCTTTGCTACTTGGCTTCCCTCACAAAGCTGATATCGCACTTCTGCGTGGAGGGGGGGTCAACAGATTTAAGAAGGACTGGTCTTTGTCTGTGTTTCTCTTATTGAACATTCTCCCACACCGACAGTCCCAATTGGACTGCATGGGGTCCCTCCTTCGGTAGCTATTTCTGAGCAAACACTGGCTTCTTCCAGACTCCCAGCAGTGACTCTATTTCTCGGGCATTTAAAGGGAGAAGTATGGCCATTATGAAGAAAGGGATTATTTGTGTGATAAATGCACAAATGCTGTGGCTTTGTGGTGATTTATTGTAGACGAGTGTGAGAGGGAATATAAAAACTATTCCATTAGTTTCATTTCCATTTTAGTGGTTATGTGGGCTTAGCTGCCCTGAAAATTATCTCCTCCTTCTCTCAGGAGAGAGATTTGCAAAACTACAGAATGGCTGGCTGTGCTCTGGCATAAGCTATGCAATAATCACCCTTATGAAGCCAGTTCTCCCGGCGCCCCCGCCCCCCTAGCCCCAGCCTCTTATAATAATCATTTTGGGGCAATGAAAGAAAGTTGTTTGGAGGCTTCTCTGATTCTACATATCCCTAGTCTAATAACACGGACTTTATGCCTTCCTACTAATTATACTTAGGTTATCACTTCATTCATTCATATTTAAGTCCATCTGTTCCTTGAAGGGGCTCAGTAATGTCTATACTTGGCAACTCTAATATCCTGGTTATGTTTTCATATCAAGAAAGCTCTTTTTAATGCCTACATGGTATTTTCAAAACCTAGCTTTGCAAACTGGACATTGGAAAATAATCATTTTAAATTCATGTTGATTCCGCCAGTTCCCAAAGATGTTGTCTTTAAGCCAAAACATCCTTACCACATCACAAGTTCTAGTTCTGTTTTAGCATAACTGGCGGGGACCCATTTTGCACCAAGAAAACAGGTAATAACATCCGCTTAAATTTGCTGGTTTCATGAGCCCAGCTCAGTTCCAAGACAGTGATAGACATCGTCTCAGCTCAGCATCTGCACAATTCACCATGATAAAGCTGATTATTAGTGTCTCCGTTACATAGATAATAATGACTAAGACTTTAAGCTAGTTGTCTAAAATCAACTGGCTTTATTTGATGATAAATGGCAGAGCCTGGATCTGCAGCCAGGTGTTTAGATTCAGAGTCCAGGCTTTTAGACTGAGCCACTGGGCTGCCTCAGATGAGTGTCTTGAAGGAAATTTGTGCTTTGAACCGTATCAGTTACTAGTCCTGAATTTTCTGTGGCTGTTTTGAAGCACAAATGCTCTTAGTAGTGGAATGAATATTGTTGATAGTCAACCCAGCATCAATTTTTCTTCTCTTTTTCCTTTCAAAATAATTATTTCTGTTCAGGTATCTACTCTATTCCCATAACTAACTCCATCTTCATTTCTAGAAGTGAAGATTATTGGTCCTTGATTATTAATCTAAGTCAGTGGGGTCCTCTTTTCATCCTTGATAGTGACTGAATGTCAAAACTGAGCCAACTTGCTGTGAGAATTCTCCGGAATAGTCATCCTACATTTGGGACATGGATTAGCTTCCCCCACTAGAGCAGCGATTTTCAACTAGTGTGCCATGGGAGCATCTTAGGTGTGTCGTGAAAATGTTTAAAAGACCATTAATTGAATTATTTTCCAAAGAAGTTCAAAGCACAGCAAGTGTGTTGTTTTCGTTTCTTCTTTTTTTTTTCTTTTTGATCAGTATAATTTAAGTATGCCACCAGAGTTTAACTACAAGTTCCAGTGTGCTGTGAGATAAAAATGGTTGAAAATGCTGTTCCAGAGCAATGTAGCATCTTGTCCCAGTTGCCGTTGGCACTCAGCTGTGACCATGCAGAAAGCTGACCTGGTGTGAAGTTGACAGGGAGGAGGAGAGAGTCGGGTGGCAGGAGAGAAGCAGCCAAATCCCTGATCATTGGAGCTTGATCACACACTTCTCTATGGAAGATACATTTCCTTTGCAATTCGGTTGATTTGAGCCATGGTTTCTTTATAAGCAGGGCATCCTAAAGAATGTCAGTAGCTGCTCACAGGGTATGATTTTAGGAGTGCTGAATGGCAAATGGCACCTGAGGGTCTTATAACAAGTCTTTCCTTGAGGTTCTTTGGATGACACTGATTATTGTAATAACTAGGTCAACACAAAACTTTGAGGGAGATACATAAGTGCATCAGGTTCACAGACTAGTTTGTGTTACTCTGGCTCTGCTTGGTGCCCTGCCAACCTCATCACATCTGTTCTCCTAACTCCTGCCACAATGCTTTCTTTCTGCTCTCCTGATTTATACATTCTCCTCTGCCTCAAGCCCTTAGCTACTATCACTGCCACCCCCCCTTTCCAGCCACACACACACATATTCAGAACCTTGGCTGGTCTCAGTGCTCTTCAGGGGAACCTCTGATCTTTCCATATAAATCACATCCTTTGGGAACTATTCCCAGAGTATCATTTTAGCAGAAATCATGAGATGTCTTCCTGGATCCATTTCTTTCCTTCTTCTATAGCAGAACCCCAGATTTTTAGCTGGGCACACAACTGATCGAAATCAAAACTACTTCCCTCCCTGCCTCCTTTTTGCTATGAGTGGCCAGGGTTTCAATGTTGTTGCTGACGTTGTTGGTACTGGTGCATTGCCCTCAGCTGTCACCATTCCAGGACACTCCACCCTTATCCTATTTCAAGAACTAGGTACTCCCTGCCTTGAGGCTGTTCTCCAGGCTGGGGTTGGCTGGAAATGCTGGCGACATGTAACCGGGAGCAGCCTTGAGTCCACGATCGGTGATATAGCAGGAGAAATACCCCAGCTTCCTGGGCTTTGCAGCATTTCTCTGAAGCGTGTTCTACATCAGCTTCTAGAGTTCCCCGTGGCATTGAGCCTCAGTTGTCCACAGTGATAACTTGTTCTAGAAATATCCATTATTGGCTTCCCTTCTTTCTCACTTCCCCATTCCCCTGCCATCTTTTTCTGGGATTACTTCCCAAATAAACTGCATACATTTCATTCCTTATCTCAGGGTTTGCTTTCAGCAAAACTCAATGTAAGACAGTGCTGTATCCCACACTAAGATTTCCCATTTATACTTATTTTGCACGTGTCCTGCAATATTTTTATTGTTTCCCTACCTCCCTGGCTTATACCCCCCTATTGGAATTAAACACTCAGGTTCTAGTGTCAAATTTAAAATCCCTGCTCCACCTGGGTACTTTTCCTCATCAGTACAATAAAAATAACCATGGCATCCACTGTTTGGTGGTTTTTGCAATCATTAAATTAGGCAGTGCAGGTAAAGCATGTAACAAAATCCTGATACAAGTTATCACTTAATAAATGTTGCCTATTACTATGTTATTAGCAAGAGTAGTGATACAAATTTCTGCAGTGCACAGTACAACATCCATGCAGGATATAATAGACACTAAATTGATATTTTTAATTAAATAATGACGTGCTGAGGAAGATCAGCACATTTTGTTTTCATCATCAACATCGTGACTTGATTTGACCCATAGGCTTTTATGGCGCTCGCAAGAGAAGGACCACTAAGCCCCCCAATGCTTGAGGTTTCTCACAGATGGAAACATAAATGACAAGGGTTCCTCCATCTGCTCCGGGAGCAATGCATAGTTTGTCATTTTTCTGAGAAGTTCAAAGGCACAAAAACATGGCTTAGATAGCTTTCTTCTCCTCTGATCTACCCAAGACATGTTTAAAGGCACATACTTTCACTTTATACTTTAAAGCGTAAAGGTACGCTTCACACCGCACTTAGCAGTTTCATATGGATCGTGGCTTCAGGAGCAGGGCAGAGCATTGTTTGTCCTCCTCCCAGCAGTGTGATGAACCAAAGCAGACCAAGTGACTCTTCCACTGTTGGTGGAAGGTTCTGCAAGAGAACGGGGAGAGCCTCGCCCAGGTGTAAGTCCCCACCTAAAACCGTATGAAAGCTTGAAATAGACTACTGCTCTGAGATGGCAAGTAGCAAATTATTTTTATTTCAAAGGACCTTCTAGGGTGAGTCACGTACACCACATAATCAATAATCTATAATTAACATTGCCTATTCTGATTCCAACCTTAAAAGAAAACACCAAATCTGAAAAACTAAAACAACTAACTTAAAAACAACTACATTATATCTTAAGCAACCATGCATTCAAAACTTCATTTCTACAGAGTTCAAAATCAACAGAAGGAGCAAGGGGGTAATCTAGTCTTACAAGTACTCGATTATAAGAATTTAGCTCAACAGTCTTGTTTTCTCGTAGCTTGGAAGCCACCCGCTGTAAGACGCAGTTTTCCACACCCGTGACCTCAGATTTGTTCCCCTGCACAGAGGGCTATTAACCCAACCTGCCTGGGTGAACACAGTGAAATCAGAATTCCATACAGGTGTCTCCTGTTCTGCAGGTCCTGGCTTGCCTGTTTATCCAAGACAGCTAAGCTTCTGGCAAGACTTACAATACTCGCAAACTGTTTTTGCTTGAATTCCTAGTTTTTTAAAAGAGTGCATGTAAGGTGGGAAATGATCCCACGTTTCACTAAAATGTCCTCAAGGGCTTTCCATGTCCTGTCCTAAATTGTGGTTTGCAAGGTCATTCGTGGTTTATGCCAACCTACCAGGTATGTCATCCCAGCAGGGTAAACTCTACTGGAGCCTAATTCTTGTCATTCCTCTGAAGACCACCTCCTCCTTCCTCACATGTCTCTGCCATGCTGGGTGCTGTGTTGAGGACCCTTCCCCATCCTGGCAAATATCTACTCACCTTCCAAGATTCAGCTGAGCCTCCACTAAGACGACTTCCCTATATTCCAACTCCCAATTAGGTAAAACTGCCCACTTCCTCTTATATCTCTCCCTGAAAAGCTCTATCTTGAATGTATGAGGTCTGACAATTAAGTTCAAGAACTTGTCCTAGACAAGGGGCTATATAGCTTATTACTGATAATCCCTACAGGCACCTTTGAAGTACTCCCCTTGGGAGAATATGCACCTATACCAGCACCCAATCCACCCCTCAAAGCAATTTTGGAAATCTTTTTCTGGAATGGCCATCAAAGCTATTATTGTATTACCCTTAATGTCTTGAATGTCATCAAAATACACTTCTTTCAATATTTTCTTTATCTTCAGATAAAAAAGAAAGTCATTGGTGGGGCCAGATCAGGCGAATAGGGAGAGTGTCCCAATATAGTTAGTTTCCTGGCTAAAAACTCCTCCATAGACATGCCATGTGAGTTGGTGCATTGTTGTGATGCAAGAGCCATGAGTTGTTGGTCAAGATTTTCTCTATGGATGTTTACTTGGACTGCTGTTCTTACAATCAGCCCACAATTTTGACACACCATTTGATGAAATATTGCAATGTTTTCATCAGTACTGCTCATCACTGGCCGCCCTGACTTTTCTTCATCAATGATGCTTTCTTTCCCCTCAGAAAAAAGTTTAACCTATTTGTACATGGCCGTTTTCTTCACAGGGTTATCTCATAAAGTAGGACTAACACGTGCCTGATTTTGCTTCCACTCTTGCCAAGTTTAGCAAGAAATTCAATGTTTGTTCCTTGCTCTGATTCAAGCTCTGACGTTCTTGTGACAGCACACAAAAACACACAATAACAATAATGCCACTCACCAAGACACCCACCCCACATCAACCTGAACACAACTGTGAGACACTGATATACCAAGATTATAAAACTTTACTGAGTTGTCGGTACAGTGCTATTGATGTAAGTGCATGGTGGCAAGTTTGTAAACTTAATTATCAGACTTTGTGTGATGCTAGATTATCTACAGAACGCAAATAACACACTGTCAAGGTGGTTCATACCAAAAAATCATAATTCTTAGTTCCTGCTGAGCTCAAACATACTTGGTACCTAAACTGAAGAATTTCTTCATTGTTCTCATAGAGTCATTTTTTAGACCACACTATGTTCACTTTAGGTGGGCACCTCTAAGACCCTCTTCCCTTTATTTTTCTTCCTGAATCCACCCCCCTACCTGACTCTGTGCCCCTGGCTCTGTCAAACCATCTCCTCATTCTCTGTGGTTGAGAGCAATAAGAATTCTGGCCTCAGGTGTCCAAGGCTGGCAATGGTTGAGGATCACATTTCATAAGACGTCTCTTATTTGAATTATGGAGCAATTTACTGAACAATTCTATATCTTAGTTGGTTTGCAAGGTCATTCGTGGTTTATGCCAAAATAATAAACAAAATAATAAAAGCATGTCATAGAGTCATGATGAGCATTAATGAAGTAATATACAGAAAGTTGCTAAAACAATGGCTGGCATATACATGCTTCATATGAAAGCTATGAATTGGTTTCAGAGTAGGGCTGAGTACATTGGATACTTTTTCCTCCATTCTTGAGATACTTTGCTAAGAAGAATATGTTCCAGCTTTATCTATGTAAATATGTAAGACATAGTCTGTTTTTAAGCCTGCATAATATTCTGTGGTATACATATACCACAATTTATTGATCCATTCATGTGTCTATGGGTACTTGGGCTTCTTCCATGACTCAGCAATTACTAATTGGGCTGTGATAAACATTCTGGTAAAAATACCTTTTTCATAATGTGATTTTTGGTCTTCTGTATATATACCTAGTAGAGGAATTGAAGGATCAAATAGCAGGTCTATTTTTAGATCCCTAAGTGATCTCCAAACTTCTTTCCAAAAGGAACATATTAGCTTGCATTCCCGCCAATAGTGTAGAAGTGTTCCCTTTTCTCCACATCCACGCCAACATCTCTGGTTTGGGATTTTGTGACGTGGGCTAATCTTACTAGGGTTAGATGGTATCTCAAAGTGGTTTCACTTTGCATTTCTCTGATGATTAATGATGAACATTTTTTCATGTATTTGTAGACCATCCACCTGTCTTCTTCAGAGAAGTTTCTGTCCAAGTATTTTGCCCACATAGAAATGAGGTTCTTTGTTCCTTTCTCATTGATGAGTTTGAGTTCTCTGTGGGTTCTAGTTATCAGACCTCTGTCAGCAGCATATCCTACAAAAATCTTTTCCCATTCTGAAGGTTGTCTGTTTGCTTTACTTGTGCCCTTGGCTGTGCACAAGCTTTTTAATTTGATCAGATCCCAGTAATATATTTCTGGTGTTGCTTCAATTGCCTGGGAGGTCTTCTTCATAAAATATTTTCTGAGGTATATTTCTTCAAGTGTTTTCCTTGCACTTTCTTCTAGTATTTTTATAGTTTCATGTCTTAAGTTTAAATATTTTATCCAATGAGAATCAATTTTTGTTAATGGTGAAAGGTGTGGGTCCAGTTTCAGTCTTCTACAGGTCATCAGCCATTTCACCCAGCACCATTTGTTGAATAGGGAATCTTTTCCCCACTGAATGTTTTTAATTGGCTTATTGAAGATCAAATAATGATAAGTAGCTAGCTTCATCTTTTTTTTTTAAATCATAGCTGCGTATATTAATGCAATCATGGGTACACTGTGATTTTACATACAATTTGAAATGCTTTCATCTGAAATAAATGGCAGATGTGAGAGAAGGATGGACCCTACTTCAGATGTAATTTATAGAAATTTATTGATAATTTGATACACCTGCAAGTGCACCTACAGGGAGCTGATACCATATAGGCATGCAGCGGTGAATAGCGGGTGAGAAGCCTTTTTATACCATTATTCTGCATAGTCATGTATGCTCAGCAAGCTAGCGCAATACAGAAGCCAAATCATTGCCATTAGCACAGCTCAATACAGCTCAGGGATCACAAGGTAAGGTACATCATAAGGGTTTATATAACTCAGGGTGGGGGGCACATACTGGTTCATAAATCACAAAATATATCATAAGTACATTACTTCATAATCATAAGATAGAAGTTCTATAGTTCAGGGGTACAAATTGGGTAAGTTTCCAAGAACAACTTGTTCTTGGAAAACCTTTTCACCCGGAGCTTTATTTGGAACCCACCCCTCCCTTCCTCCTTTTCTTATCTTCAAGTTTCTTCCCAGAATCTAACTTCTCCACCCTTGTGGGAGCTGAAGCTAAAAGACTTAGGAGAGGTTTCCTTTTCAAGGGTAGGGGGCTTATTCCCCACTGGTCTTGGGGAGGGGGTCTAGGGCTGGGGGTTTGGTTATTACACATCAAACTGGGCAACATAGCCTTCATGCATTTTCTTATTGTATTAAGAAATTTATATTCTACACCTAGTAAATTTCACACGTACCCTTGTAAGATGCACCATAGGTGTGGTCCCACCAATTAATCTCCCTCCACCCATACTCCCCCCTCCCCTTCCTTCTCTCTCCCCTTTCCCCTTCGTCGTGGGCTATAATTGGATTACAGCTTTCGTAAGAACGCTATAAATTGTTTTCATAATAAGACTGAGTACAATACTTTTTCCTCCATTCTTGAGATACTTTGCTAAGAAGAATATGTTCCAGCTCCATCCATGTAAACATGTAAGAGGTAAAGTCTCCATCTTTCTTTAAGGCTGCATAATATTCC